>ONZH01028744.1:0-61243 GCA_900303285.1 Rhinella marina
TCTCACTGCTCTTACAGTAAAGAGTCCATAGTCTCACTGCTCTTACAGTAAAGAGTCCATAGTCTCACTGCTCTTACAGTAAAGTCCATAGTCTACTGCTCTTACAGTAAAAGAGTCCATAGTCTCACTGCTCTTACAGTAAAGAGTCCATAGTCCTCACTGCTCTTAGTAAAATAGTAGTAAAGAGTCCTAGTCTCACTGCTCTTACAGTAAAGAGTCCTAGTCTCACTGCTCTTACAGTAAAGAGTCCATAGTCTCACTGCTCTTACAGTAAAGAGTCCATAGTCTCACTGCTCTTACAGTAAAAGAGTCCATAGTCTCACTGCTCTTACAGTAAAGAGTCCATAGTCTCACTGCTCTTACAGTAAAGAGTCCATAGTCTCACTGCTCTTACAGTAAAGAGTCCATAGTCTCACTGCTCTTACAGTAAAGAGTCCATAGTCTCACTGCTCTTACAGTAAAGAGTCCATAGTCTCACTGCTCTTACAGTAAAGAGTCCATCCAACGTCTCACTGCTCTTACAGTAAAGAGTCCATAGTCTCACTGCTCTTACAAGTAAAGAGTCCATAGTCTCACTGCTCTTAGCAGTAAAGAGTCCATAGTCTCACTGCTCTTACAGTAAAGAGTCCCTAGTCTCACTGCCTCTTTACCCAGTAAAGAGTCCCATAGTCTCACTGCTCTTACAGTAAAGAGTCCATAGTCTCACTGCTCTTTACAGTAAAGAGTCCATAGTCTCACTGCTCTTACAGTAAAGAGTCGCATAGTCTCACTGCTCTTACAGTAAAGAGTCCATAGTCTCACTGCTCTTACAGTAAAGAGTCCATAGTCTCACTGCTCTACAGTAAAGAGTCCATAGTCTCACTGCTCTTACAGTAAAGAGTCCATAGTCTCACTGCTCTTACAGTAAAGAGTCCATAGTCTCACTGCTCTTACAGTAAAGAGTCCATAGTCTCACTGCTCTTACAGTAAAGAGTCCATAGTCTCACTGCTCTTACAGTAAAGAGTCCATAGTCTCACTGCTCTTACAGTAAAGAGTCCATAGTCCACTGCTCTTACAGTAAAGAGTCCATAGTCTCACTGCTCTTACAGTAAAAGAGGTCCATAGTCTCAACTACTGCTTACAGGTAAACGATTCCATAGTCTCACTGCTCTTTACAGGTAAAGAGTCCACAGTCTCCACTGCTCTTACCGGTAAAGAGTCCATAGTCTGCCTGCTCTTAAGTAAAAAAGAGTCATTAGTCTCATCTGCTCTTACAGTAAAGGAGTCGGATAGTCTCACTGCTCTTACCGGTAAAGAGTCCATAGTCTCACTGTTCTTAACAGTAAGGAGTCCATAGTCTCCTGGCTCTTACTGTAAAGAGGTCCATAGTTCACTGCTTACAGTGGTCCATAGTCTCACTGCTCTTTACAGTAAAGAGTTTCATAGTCCTCACTGCTCTTACAGTAAAGAGTTCCGATAGTCTCAGCTGCTCTTAAGTAAAGAATCGCATAGTCTCACTGCTCTAAGCAGTAAGAGAGTCATAGTCTCACTGCTCTTACAGTAAAGAGTTTCCATCAGTCTATACTGCTCTTACAGTAAAGAGTCCATAGTCTAACCTGCTCTCTACAGTAAAGAGTCCCATAGTCTCACTGCTCTTACATAAAGAAGTCCATAGTGGCTCACTGCTCTTACAGTAAAAGAGTCCGTAGGTCTCACTGCTCTTACAGTAAAAGAATCCACAGTCTCACTGCTCTAACAGTAAGAGAGTCCAACAGTCCTCACTGCTCTTACAGTAAAGAGTCCATTAGTCTACCTGCTCTTACCAGCTAAAGAGTCCATAGTCTCACTGCTCTTACAGTAAAGAGGTCCATAGTCTCACTGCTCTTACAGTAAAGAGGTCCATAGTCCTCACTGCTCTTACAGGGTAAAGAGTCCATAGTCTCACTGCTCTTCACAGCAAAGAGTCGCATAGCTCACTGGCTCTTACAGTAAAGAGTCATAGTCCTCACTGCTCTTACAGTAAGAGGCCATTAGTCTCACTGCTTCTTAACAGTATAAGAGTCCATAGTCTCACTGCTCTTACCAGTAAAGAGTCCATCGTCTGGCACTGCTCTTACAGTAAAGAGTCCATAGTCTCTACTCCTCTTACAGTAAAGAGTCCATAGGTCTCAACACTGCTCTTACAGTAAAGAGTCATAATCTCACTGCTCTTAGTAGTAAAGAGCCATAGTCTGCACTGCTCTTACAGTAAAGAGTCCATAGTCTCACTGCTCTTACAGTAAAGAGTCCATAGTCTCACTGCTCTTACAGTAAAGAGTCCATAGTCTCACTGCTCTTACAGTAAAGAGTCCATAGTCTCACTGCTCTTACAGTAAAGAATCCATAGTCTCACTGCTTACAGTAAAGCCATAAGTCTCACTGCTCTTACAGTAAAGAGTCCATAGTCTCACTGCTCTTACAGTAAAGAGTCCATAGTCTCACTGCTCTTACAGTAAGAAGTTCATAGTCTTACTGCTCTTACAGGAGATAGTCCTCTATAGTAAGAGTCCATAGTCTCAAGCTGATCTTACAGTAAAGAGTCCATAGTCTCACTGCTCTTACAGTAAAAGAGTCCATAGTCTCTCACTGCTCTTACAGTAAAGAGTCCATAGTCTCACTGCTCTTACAGTTTACAGTAGAGTCCATAGTCTTACTGCTCTTACAGTAAGTCCATAGTCACTGCTTCTTACAGTAAAGAGTCCATAGTCTCACTGTCTTACAGTAAAGAGTCCATAGTCCTCACTGCTCTTACAGTAAGAGTCCATAGTCTCACTGCTCTTACAGTAAAGAGTCCATAGTCTCACTGCTCTTACAGTAAAGAGTCCATAGTCTCACTGCTCTTACAGTAAAGAGTCCATAGTCCTCACTGCTCTTACAGTAAGAGTCCATAGTCTCACTGCTCTTACAGTAAAGAGTCCATAGTCTCACTGCTCTTACAGTAAAGAGTCCATAGTCTCACTGCTCTTACAGTAAAGAGTCCATAGTCTCACTGCTCTTACAGTAAAGAGTCTATCCATCACAGTCTCTTACTAGGACTAGAGCTCTTTACTGCTCACTGGGATTTCTTCACAGTAAAGCAAGTCCATAGTCATCTGGGACTGCTCTTACAGCCATAGTACCCCCTCTAATAGTCTCACTGCTCTTACAGTAAAGAATCCATAGTCTCACTGCTCTTACAGTAAAGAGTCCATAGTCTCACTGCTCTTACAGTAAAGAGTCCATAGTCTCACTGCTCTTACAGTAAAGAGCTCCACTAGGTCCTCACTGGTCTTACAGTAGAGTCCATAGTCTTACTACTCTTACAGTAAAGAAGTCATAGTCTCACTGCTCTTATACAGTAAGAGTTCATAGTCTCACTGCTCTTACCAGTAAAGAATTCATAGTCTACTGCTCTGACAGTAAAGAGTCTATATTCTCACTGCTCTTACAGTAAAGAAGTCCTTTGTCTCCACTGCTCCTTACAGTAAAGAGTCCGTAGTCTCACTGCTCTTACAGAAAGAGTTCCATAGTTCTCACTGCTCTTAGCAGTAAAGAATCCATAGTCTCACTGCTCTTACCAGTAAGAGTCCATTAGTCTCACTGCTCTTACAGTAAAGAGTCCATAGTCTCACTGCTCTTACAGTAAAAGAGTCCATAGTCTCACTGCTCTTACAGTAAAGAGTCCATAGTCTCACTGCTCTTACAGTAAAGGAGTCCATAGTCTCACTGCTCTTACAGTAAGAGTCCATAGTCTCACTGCTCTTACAGTAAAGAGTCCATAGTCTTCACTGCTCTTACAGTAAGAGTCCATAGTCTCACTGCTCTTACAGTAAAGAGTCCATAGTCTCACTGCTCTTACAGTAAAGAGTCCATAGTCTCACTGCTCTTACAGTAAAGAGTCCATAGTCTCCTGCTCTTACAGTAAAGAGTCCATAGTCTCCACTGCTCTTACAGTAAAGAGTCCATAGTCTCACTGCTCTAACAGTAAGAGTCCATAGTCTCACTGCTCTTACAGTAAAGAGTCCATAGTCTCACTGCTCTTACAGTAAAGAGTCCATAGTCTCACTGCTCTTACAGTAAGAGTCCATAGTCTCACTGCTCTTACAGTAAAGAGTCCATAGTCCACTGCTCTTACAGTAAGAGTCCATAGCCTCACTGTCTTACAGTAAAGAAGTCCATAGTTCTCACTGCTCTTACAGTAAAGAAGTCCATAGTCTCACTGCTCTTACAGTAAAGAGTCCATAGTCTCACTGCTCTTACAGTAAGAGTCCATAGTCTCACTGCTCTTACAGTAAAGAGTCCATAGCTCACTGCTCTTACCGTAAAGGAGTCCATAGTCTCACTGCCCTTACAGTAAAGAGTCCCATAGTCTCACTGCCCTTACAGTAAGAGTCCATAGTCCTCACAACTCTTACAGTAAGAGTCCCGATAGTTCTCACTGCTCTTACAGTAAAGAGTCCATAGTCTCACCGCTCTTACAGTAAAGGAGTCCATAGTCTCACTGCTCTTACAGTAAAGAGTCCATAGTCTCACTGCTCCTTACAGTTAAAAGTCCATAGTCCCACTGCACTTACAGTAAGGAGTCCATAGTCTCACTGCTCTTACAGTAAAGAGTCCATAGCCTCACTAGCCTCTTACAGTAAAGAGTCCATAGTCTCACTGCTCTTACAGTAAAGAGTCCATAGTCTCACTGCTCTTACAGTAAGGTCCCATAGTCTCACTGCTCTTACAGTAAAGAGTCCATAGTCTCACTGCTCTTACAGTAAAGAGTCCATAGTCTCCAGCTCTCTACAGTAAAGAGTCCATAGTATCACTGCTCTTACAGTAAAGAGTCCATAGTCTCACTGCTCTTACAGTAAAGAGTCCATAGTCTCACTGCTCTTACAGTAAAGAGTCCATAGTCTCACTGCTCTTACAGTAAAGAGTCCATAGTCTCACTGCTCTTACAGTAAAGAGTCCATAGTCTCACTGCTCTTACAGTAAAGAGTCCATAGTCTCACTGCTCTTACAGTAAAGAGTCCATAGTCTCACTGCTCTTACAGTAAAGAGTCCATAGTCTCACTGCTCTTACAGTAAAGAGTCCATAGTCTCACTGCTCTTACAGTAAAGAGTCCATAGTCTCACTGCTCTACAGTAAAGAGTCCATAGTCTCACTGCTCTTACAGTAAAGAGTCCATAGTCTCACTGCTCTTACAGTAAAGAGTCCATAGTCTCACTGCTCTTACAGTAAAGAGTCCATAGTCTCACTGCTCTTACAGTAAAGAGTCCATAGTCTCACTGCTCTTACAGTAAAGAGTCCATAGTCTCACTGCTCTTACAGTAAAGAGTCCATAGTCTCACTGCTCTTACAGTAAAGAGTCCATAGTCTCACTGCTCTTACAGTAAAGAGTCCATAGTCTCACTGCTCTTACAGTAAAGAGTCCATAGTCTCACTGCTCTTACAGTAAAGAGTCCATAGTCTCACTGCTCTTACAGTAAGAGTCCATAGTCTCACTGCTCTTACAGTAAGAGTCCATAGCTCACTGCTCTTACAGTAAAAGAGTCCATAGTCTCACTGCTCTTACAGTAAGAGTCATAGTCATGCTCTCAGTAAGGTCCATTTCACTGCTCTTACAGTATAGAGTCCATAGTCTCACTGCTCTTACAGTAAAGAGTCCATAGTCTCACTGCCTCTTACAGTAAAGAGTCCATAGTCTCACTGCTCTTACAGTAAAGAGTCCATAGGCCTCACTGCTCTTACAGTAAAGAGTCCATAGTCTCACTGCTCTTACAGTAAGAGTCCATAGTCTCACTGCTCTTACAGTAAAGAGTCCATAGTCTCACTGCTCTTACAGTAAAGAGTCCATAGTCTCACTGCTCTTACAGTAAAGAGTCCATAGTCCTCCACTGCTCTTTACAGTAAAGAGTCCATAGTCTCACTGTTCTTACAGTAAAGAGTCCATAGTCTCACTGCTCTTACAGTAAAGAGTCCATAGTCTCACTGCTCTTACAGTAAAGAGTCCATAGTCTCACTGCTCTTACAGTAAAGAGTCCATAGTTCTCACTGCTCTTACAGTAAAGAGTCCATAGTCTCACTGCTCTTACAGTAAAGAGTCCATAGTCTCACTGCTCTTACAGTAAAAGAGTCCATAGTCTCACTGCTCTTACAGTAAAGAGTCCATAGTCTCACTGCTCTTACAGTTAAAGAGTCCATAGTCTCACTGCTCTTACAGTAAAGAGTCCATAGTCTCACTGCTCTTACAGTAAAGAGTCCATAGTCTCACTGCTCTTACAGTAAAAGAGTCCATAGTCTCACTGCTCTTACAGTAAAGAGTCCATAGTCTCACTGCTCTTACAGTAAATAATTCATAGTCTTACTGCTCTTACAGTAAAGAGTCCATAGGTCCCACTGCTCTTACAGTAAAGAGTCCATAGTCTCTCTGCTCTTATAGTAAAGAGTCCATAGTCTCACTTTCTCTTACAGTAAAGAGTCCATAGTCTCACTGCTCTTTCAGTAAAGAGTCCATAGCTCTCACTGCTCTTAAAGTAAAGAGTCCATAGTCTCACTGCTCTTACAGTAAAGAGTCCATAGTCTCACTGCTCTTACAGTAAAGAATCCATAGTCTCACTGCTTGTATAGTAAAGAATCCGTAGTCTCACTGCTCTTACAGTAAAGAGTTCATAGTCTCACTGCTCTTACAGTAAAGAGTCCATAGTCTCACTGCTCTTACTGTAAAGAGTCCATAGTCTCACTGCTCTTACAGTAAAGAATTCATAGTCTTCAACTGCTCTTACAGTAAAGAGTCCATAGTCTCACTGCTCTTACAGTAAAGAGTCCATATTCTCACTGATCTTACAGTAAAGAATCCATAGTCTCACTGCTCTTATAGTAAAGAATCCATAGTCCTACTGCTCTTACAGTAAAGAATCCATAGTCTCACTGCTCTTACAGTAAAGAGCCCATAGTCTCACTGCTCTTTCAGTAAAGAGTCCATAGTCTCACTGCTCTTACAGTATAGAGTCCATAGTCTCACTGCTCTTACAGTAAAGAGTCCATAGTCTCACTGCATTTACAGTATAGAGTCCATAGTCTCACTGCTTTTACAGTAAAGAATCCATAGTCTCACTGCTCTTACAGTAAAGAATTCATAGTCTCACTGCTCTTACAGTATAGAGTCTATAGTCTCACTGCTCTTACAGTAAAGAATTCATAGTCTCACTGCTCTTACAGTAAAGAGTTCATTGTCTCACTGCTCTTACAGTAAATAGTCCATAGTCTCACTGCTCTTACAGTAAAGAGTCCATAGTCTCACTGCTCTTACAGTAAAGAGCCCATAGTCTCATTGCTTTTACAGTAAAGAGTCCATATTCTCACTACTCTTACAGTAAAGAGTCCATTGTCTTACTGCTCTTACAGTAAAGAGTCCATAGTCTCACTGCTCTTACAGTAAAGAGTCCATATTCTCACTGATCTTACAGTAAAGAATCCATAGTCTCACTGCTCATATAGTAAGAATCCATAGTCCTACTGCTCTTACAGTAAAGAGTCCATAGTCTCACTGCTCTTACAGTAAAGAGTCCATAGTCTCACTGCTCTTTCAGTAAAGAGTCCATAGTCTTACTGCTCTTACAGTAAAAGAGTCCTTAGTCTCACTGCTCTTACAGTAAAGAGTCCATAGTCTCACTTGCTCTTACAGTAAAAAAGTTCATAGTTTCACTGCTCTTACAGTAAAGAATTCATAGTCTTACTGCTCTTACAGTAAAGAGTCCATAGTCTCACTGCTCTTACAGTAAAGAGTCCATAGTCTCACTGCTCTTACAGTAAAGAGTCCATAGTCTCACTGCTCTTTCAGTAAAGAGTCCATAGTCTCACTGCTCTTTCAGTAAAGAGTCCATAGTCTCACTGCTCTTACAGAAGGTCATAGTCTCACTGCTTACAGTAAAGAGTCCATAGTCTCACTGCTCTTACAGTAAAGAATCCATAGTCTCACTGCTTGTATAGTAAAGAATCCGTAGTCTCACTGCTCTTACAGTAAAGAGTTCATAGTCTCACTGCTCTTACAGCAAAGAGTCCATAGTCTCACTGCTCTTAAAGTAAAGAGTCCATATTCTCACTGATCTTACAGTAAAGAATCCATAGTCTCACTGCTCTTATAGTAATGAATCCATAGTCCTACTGCTCTTACAGTAAAGAGTCCATAGTCTCACTGCTCTTACAGTAAAGAGTCCATAGTCTCACTGCTCTTACAGTAAAGAGTCCATAGTCTCACTGCTCTTTCAGTAAAGAGTCCATAGTCTTACTGCTCTTACAGTAAAGAGTCCTTAGTCTCACTACTCTTACAGTAAAGAATCCATAGTCTCAGTGCTCATACAGTAAAAAGTCCTTAGTCTCACTGCTCTTACAGTAAAGAGCTCCATAGTCTCACTGGTCTTACAGTAGAGTTCATAGTCTTACTGCTCTTACAGTAAAGAGTCCATCGTCTTACTGCTCTTACAGTAAAGAGTCCATAGTCTCACTGCTCTTACAGTAAAGAATCCATAGTCTCACTGCAATTACAGTAAAGAATTCATAGTCTCACTGCTCTTACAGCAAAGAATTTATAGTCTCACTGCTCTTACAGTAAAGAGTCCATAGTCTCACTGCTCTTACAGTAAAGAATTCATTGTCTTACTGCTCTTACAGAAAAGAGCCCATAGTCTCATTGCTTTTATAGTAAAGAGTCCATATTCTCACTACTCTTACAGTAAAGAATCCATAGTCTCAGTGCTCATACAGTAAAAAGTCCTTAGTCTCACTGCTCTTACAGTAAAGAGCTCCATAGTCTCACTGGTCTTACAGTAAAGTTCATAGTCTTACTGCTCTTACAGTAAAGAGTCCATCGTCTTACTGCTCTTACAGTAAAGAGTCCATAGTCTCACTGCTCTTAAAGTAAAGAGTCCATAGTCTCACTGCTCTTACAGTAAAGAATCCATAGTCTCACTGCAATTACAGTAAAGAATTCATAGTCTCACTGCTCTTACAGCAAAGAATTTATAGTCTCACTGCTCTTACAGTAAAGAGTCCATAGTCTCACTGCTCTAACAGTAAAGAATCCATAGTCTCACTGCACTTACAGTAAAGAGTCCATAGTCTCGCTGCTCTTACAGTAAAGAGTCCATAGTCTCACTGCTCTTACAGTAAAGAGTCCATAGTCTTACTGCTCTTACAGTAAAGAGTCCATAGTCAGAGGCATTGTTTTATTGGCACAAGGGGGCACTACGGGCATTGCTTATTAGGACATGAGAGCACTGGGGGATTTCTTACTGGCACCTGGGGCACTGGGGCATTTCTTTTTGCACATGGGGCATTTGGTGCATTTTTTACTGGCACATGGAGCACTGGGGGCAATTTCTCGGCACATGGGGGCACTGGGGGCATTTCTCTTATGAGCCATTAGCTACGCCCCTGGGCTATAGTCTCACTGCTCTTACAGTAAAGAATCCATAGTACCACTGCTCTTACAGTAAAGAGTCCATAGTCTCACTGCTCTTACAGTAAAGAGTCCATAGTCTCACTGCTCTTTACAGTAAGAGTCCATAGTCTCACTGCTCTTTACAGTAAAGAGTCCATAGTCTCACTGCCCTTACAGTAAAGAGTCCATAGTCTCACTGCTCTTACAGTAAAGAGTCCATAGTCTCACTGCTCTTACAGTAAGAGTCCATAGTCTCACTGCTCTTACAGTAAAGAGTTCATAGTCTCACTGCTCTTACAGTAAATAATTCATAGTCTTACTGCTCTTACAGTAAAGAGTCCATAGTCCCACTGCTCTTACAGTAAAGAGTCCATAGTCTCACTGCTCTTACAGTAAAGAGTCCATAGTCTCACTGCTCTTACAGTAAAGAGTCCATAGTCTCACTGCTCTTTCAGTAAAGAGTCCATAGTCTCACTGCTCTTACAGTAAAGAGTCCATAGTCTCACTGCTCTTACAGTAAAGAGTCCATAGTCTCACTGCTCTTACAGTAAATAATTCATAGTCTCACTGCTCTTACAGTAAAGAGTCCATAGTCTCACTGCTCTTACAGTAAAGAGTCCATAGTCTCACTGCTCTTACAGTAAAGAGTCCATAGTCTCACTGCTCTTACAGTAAAGAGTCCATAGTCTCACTGCTCTTTCAGTAAGAGTCCATAGTCTCACTGCTCTTACAGTAAAGAGTCCATAGTCTCACTGCTCTTACAGTAAAGAGTTCATAGTCTCACTGCTCTTACAGTAAATAATTCATAGTCTCACTGCTCTTACAGTAAAGAGTCCATAGTCTCAGCTGCTCTTACAGTAAAGAGTCCATAGTCTCACTGCCCTTACAGTAAAGAGTCCATAGTCTCACTGCTCTTACAGTAAAGAGTCCATAGTCTCACTGCTCTTACAGTAAAGAGTCCATAGTCTCACTGCTCTTACAGTTAAAGAGTTCATAAGTCTCACTGCTCTACAGTAAATAATCATAGTCTTACTGCTCTTACAGTAAAGAGTCCATAGTCCCACTGCTCTTACAGTAAAGAGTCCATAGTCTCACTGCTCTTTACAGTAAAGAGTCCATAAGTCTCACTGCTCTTACAATAAAGAGTCCATAGTCTCACTGCTCTTTTCAGTAAAGAGTCCATAGTCTCACTGCTCTTACAGTAAAGAGTCCATAGTCTCACTGCTCTTACAGTAAAGAGTCCATAGTCTCACTGCTCTTACAGTAAAGAGTCCATAGTCTCACTGCCTCTTACAGTAAAGAATTCCATAGTCTCACTGCTTGCTATAGTAAAGAATCCGTAGTCTCACTGCTCTTACAGTAAAGAGTTCATAGTCTCACTGCTCTTACAGCAAAGAGTCCATAGTCTCACTGCTCTTACTGTAAAGAGTCAATAGTCTCACTGCTCTTACAGTAAAGAATTCATAGTCTCACTGCTCTTACAGTAGAGTCCATAGTCTCACTGCTCTTACAGTAAAGAGCCCATAGTCTTACTGCTCTTACTGTAAACAGTCCATAGTCTCACTGCTCTTACAGTAAAGAGTCCATAGTCTCACTGCTCTTACAGTAAAGAGTCCATAGTCTCACTGCTCTTACAGTAAAGAGCCCATAGTCTCACTGCTCTTTCAGTAAGAGTCCATAGTCTCACTGCTCTTACAGTATAGAGTCCATAGTCTCACTGCTCTTACAGTAAAGAGTCCATAGTCTCACTGCATTTACAGTATAGAGTCCATAGTCTCACTGCTTTTACAGTAAAGAATCCATAGTCTCACTGCTCTTACAGTAAAGAATTCATAGTCTCACTGCTCTTACAGTATAGAGTCTATAGTCTCACTGCTCTTACAGTAAAGAATTCATAGTCTCACTGCTCTTACAGTAAAGAGTTCATTGTCTCACTGCTCTTACAGTAAGTAGTCCATAGTCTCACTGCTCTTACAGTAAATAGTCCATAGTCTCACTGCTCTTACAGTAAAGAGTCCATAGTCTCACTGCTCTTACAGTAAAGAGCCCATAGTCTCATTGCTTTTACAGTAAAGAGTCCATATTCTCACTACTCTTACAGTAAAGAGTCCATTGTCTTACTGCTCTTACAGTAAAGAGTCCATAGTCTCACTGCTCTTACAGTAAAGAGTCCATATTCTCACTGATCTTACAGTAAAGAATCCATAGTCTCACTGCTCTTATAGTAAAGAATCCATAGTCCTACTGCTCTTACAGTAAAGAGTCCATAGTCTCACTGCTCTTACAGTAAAGAGTCCATAGTCTCACTGCTCTTACAGTAAAGAGTCCATAGTCTCACTGCTCTTACAGTAAAGAGTCCATAGTCTTACTGCTCTTACAGTAAAGAGTCCTTAGTCTCACTGCTCTTACAGTAAAGAGTCCATAGTCTCACTGCTCTTACAGTAAAAAGTTCATAGTTTCACTGCTCTTACAGTAAAGAATTCATAGTCTTACTGCTCTTACAGTAAAGAGTCCATAGTCTCACTGCTCTTACAGTAAAGAATTCATTGTCTTACTGCTCTTACAGAAAAGAGCCCATAGTCTCATTGCTTTTATAGTAAAGAGTCCATATTCTCACTACTCTTACAGTAAAGAATCCATAGTCTCAGTGCTCATACAGTAAAAAGTCCTTAGTCTCACTGCTCTTACAGTAAAGAGCTCCATAGTCTCACTGGTCTTACAGTAGAGTTCATAGTCTTACTGCTCTTACAGTAAAGAGTCCATCGTCTTACTGCTCTTACAGTAAAGAGTCCATAGTCTCACTGCTCTTACAGTAAAGAGTCCATAGTCTCACTGCTCTTACAGTAAAGAATCATAGTCTCACTGCAATTACAGTAAAGAATTCATAGTCTCACTGCTCTTACAGCAAAGAATTTATAGTCTCACTGCTCTACAGTAAAGAGTCCATAGTCTCACTGCTCTTACAGTAAAGAATTCATTGTCTTACTGCTCTTACAGAAAAGAGCCCATAGTCTCATTGCTTTTATAGTAAAGAGTCCATATTCTCACTACTCTTACAGTAAAGAATCCATAGTCTCAGTGCTCATACAGTAAAAAGTCCTTAGTCTCACTGCTCTTACAGTAAAGAGCTCCATAGTCTCACTGGTCTTACAGTAGAGTTCATAGTCTTACTGCTCTTACAGTAAAGAGTCCATCGTCTTACTGCTCTTACAGTAAAGAGTCCATAGTCTCACTGCTCTTACAGTAAAGAGTCCATAGTCTCACTGCTCTTACAGTAAAGAATCCATAGTCTCACTGCAATTACAGTAAAGAATTCATAGTCTCACTGCTCTAACAGTAAAGAATCCATAGTCTCACTGCACTTACAGTAAAGAGTCCATAGTCTCGCTGCTCTTACAGTAAAGAGTCCATAGTCTCACTGCTCTTACAGTAAAGAGTCCATAGTCTTACTGCTCTTACAGTAAAGAGTCCATAGTCAGAGGCATTGTTTTATTGGCACAAGGGGGCACTACGGGCATTGCTTATTAGGACATGAGAGCACTGGGGGGATTTCTTTACTGGCACCTGGGGGCACTGGGGGCATTTCTTTTTGGCACATGGGGGCATTTGGTGCATTTTTTTACTGGCACATGGGAGCACTGGGGGCATTTCTCGGCACATGGGGGCACTGGGGGCATTTCTCTTATGAGCCATTAGCTACGCCCCTGGGCTATAGTCTCACTGCTCTTACAGTAAAGAATCCATAGTACCACTGCTCTTACAGTAAAGAGTCCATAGTCTCACTGCTCTTACAGTAAAGAGTCCATAGTCTCACTGCTCTTACAGTAAAGAGCTCCATAGTCTCACTGGTCTTACAGTAGAGTCCATAGTCTTACTACTCTTACAGTAAAGAGTCCATAGTCTCACTGCTCTTACAGTAAAGAGTCCATAGTCTCACTGCTCTTCCAGTAAAGAATTCATAGTCTTACTGCTCTTACAGTAAAGAGTCTATATTCTCACTGCTCTTACAGTAAAGAGTCCTTTGTCTCACTGCTCTTACAGTAAAGAGTCCATAGTCTCACTGCTCTTACAGTAAAGAGTCCATAGTCTCACTGCTCTTACAGTAAAGAGTCCATAGTCTCACTGCTCTTACAGTAAAGAGTCCATAGTCTCACTGCTCTTACAGTAAAGAGTCCATATTCTCACTGCCCTTACAGTAAAGAGTCCATAGTCTCACTGCTCTTACAGTAAAGAGTCCATAGTCTCACTGCTCTTACAGTAAAGAGTCCATAGTCTCACTGCTCTTACAGTAAAGAGTTCATAGTCTCACTGCTCTTACAGTAAATAATTCATAGTCTTACTGCTCTTACAGTAAAGAGTCCATAGTCCCACTGCTCTTACAGTAAAGAGTCCATAGTCTCACTGCTCTTACAGTAAAGAGTCCATAGTCTCACTGCTCTTACAGTAAAGAGTCCATAGTCTCACTGCTCTTTCAGTAAAGAGTCCATAGTCTCACTGCTCTTACAGTAAAGAGTCCATAGTCTCACTGCTCTTACAGTAAAGAGTCCATAGTCTCACTGCTCTTACAGTAAAGAATCCATAGTCTCACTGCTTGTATAGTAAAGAATCCGTAGTCTCACTGCTCTTACAGTAAAGAGTTCATAGTCTCACTGCTCTTACAGCAAAGAGTCCATAGTCTCACTGCTCTTACTGTAAAGAGTCCATAGTCTCACTGCTCTTACAGTAAAGAATTCATAGTCTCACTGCTCTTACAGTAGAGTCCATAGTCTCACTGCTCTTACAGTAAAGAGCCCATAGTCTTACTGTTCTTACTGTAAACAGTCCATAGTCTCACTGCTCTTACAGTAAAGAGCCCATAGTCTCACTGCTCTTACAGTAAAGAGTCCATAGTCTCACTGCATTTACAGTATAGAGTCCATAGTCTCACTGCTTTTACAGTAAAGAATCCATAGTCTCACTGCTCTTACAGTAAAGAATTCATAGTCTCACTGCTCTTACAGTATAGAGTCTATAGTCTCACTGCTCTTACAGTAAAGAATTCATTGTCTCACTGCTCTTACAGTAAATAGTCCATAGTCTCACTGCTCTTACAGTAAATAGTCCATAGTCTCACTGCTCTTACAGTAAAGAGCCCATAGTCTCATTGCTCTTACAGTAAAAAGTCCATAGTCCCACTGCTCTTAAAGTATAGAGTCCATAGTCTCACTGCTCTTACAGTAAAGAGTCCATAGTCTCACTGCTCTTACAGTATAGAGTCCATAGTCTCACTGCTCTTACAGTAAAGAGTCCATAGTCTCACTGCTCTTACAGTATAGAGTCCATAGTCTCACTGCTCTTACAGTAAAGAGTCCATAGTCTCACTGCTCTTACAGTAAAGAGTCCATAGTCTCACTGCTCTTACTGTAAAGAGTCCATAGTCTCACTGCTCTTACAGTAAAGAATCCTCTTCTATGTTTGTGTACAAATCTTCTTTCCTCCAGACGCAGAGGATGTCCCCTCGTCACAGTCACAGTCCTGGGGATAAATAGATGATGGGAGAGATCTCTGTACTGACCCCTGATATATTTATACATAGTTATTACATCTCCCCTCAGTCGTCCCTAATTTTGATAATCTTTCTGGGACCTGTAGTCCACCCATTCCAGTTATTAATTTAGTTGCCCTCCTCTGAACCCTCTCCAGCTCTGCTATGTCTGCCTTGTTCACAGGAGCCCAGAACTGTACACAGTCCTCCATGTGTGGTCTGACTAGTGATGTGTAAAGTGGCAGGACTATGGGTCAGATTTATCATCTCCCTGTGCCATAAAAGCGGTGTTAAAAAGTTTTAAAGCAAAAACAAAAAAAATGTTGCACTGGGAAGTTTTATGCTGCCCTCACCACTTTTCAGAAAGTAGGCGTGACAAGGGTGGGAAGGGGGTGGCCAGCCGCAATGACAGTTTTCTGGTGCAGCAGCTCTGAGCTGTCATAGATTTCTGTTTAGTTGCACGGTCTACCAGAGAATGCACCTAATTTATGACAAGGCCTGCTTCTCATCATAAATTAGGTGCATCCTCCGGCAGTGCAGGGGATGTCAAGGTCAGCGCAGAGACTGACGGCCTCGATGTTCTCATCAGGTATATCTATGCCCCTTTTGATTTAGCCCAGAATCTTGGCCTTAGCAGCTGAAGACATCTGTGTTGGTCCCATGTTCATATGTTTAAACATTGCTGAAAAAATGATGTTTAAATATATGCAAATGAGCCTCTAGGAGAAACGGGGGCGTTACCATTACACCTAGAGTCTCTGCTCTCTCTGCAACTGCCATGGTTGGTAGTAGCGGGCTGGTCCTGCTTCCTGCTGGGGTAGGGGGAATTGCAGTTTAGCTAAAGAGAGAGAGAGATGAGATAGTGGGTGTGAGGAAGCACATGTCAGAGCTCCTGTTCCCAGGAACCATATCTTATTCCCCTGTAAGGGAAACTCAGGAACCAGATATTCTTCTCCTGTGAGAACAACTCAATCCTGCCTCAAGAAAACACTTGAGAGACAAAATCGCAGAGTGATTAGCGAAATACAGATTTACAGACACTGCTGCATGTGAGGGACAACAGCTCAGACACCACCACCTACCTAAACCATGGCTAGACCAGACTAACATCAATCCTTACAGTGGACACCTATATTGACAAGTGCTTGCTAGTGTTAACCTATTATCGTCCAACCAGTCACCACATCTCCTTATCTGGTGTCATAGAAACTATACTTTGTACTCAGTACTGCTGGATGTACCACAATTTAGTAAAGTAAAGAGAGACTGTTATACATTCCCTTCTGCTCTCATTCTTCAATCTACATGATGTCTTCACTGCACCGATCCCAGGGAGTGACAGCCCGAGGGAGTACACTGTCAGACAATACCTCTTCAGGAGCACTACCATTCCCATCCTCTGCACCAGCTCCTCAGGGGCTTCCTGCAATATTATTTAGTCATTGTATGGTAGTATTCTTCAATCACTGGACGGGGGTATTATACAGTCAGTGTATGGTGGTATTATTCAGTTAATCTATGGTGGTGTACTCCCGTCACCATATCAAAGTATTATTTAATCACTGTATGGAGGTATTATTCAGTCAGCCTGTGTAGTGCTAATATTCAGTCACTGATGACATTATTTAGTTCCTGTATAACCACATTATTTACTTACTGTAGAACAATATTATTTAATTGCAGTACATATGACAGCACTATTTAATAACTGTATGGAGCGATCATTCTGTTCCCATATAGTAGTATAATTCTGTTACTGCTTGGAAGCATTTGAAGGTTCTTATATAATTACTGTATGGCAGTATTATTGTCACTTATGGTAGTATGAGTCTGTCACTGTATGGTGGTTTAATACTATTGCAGTATAGCGGTATTATTCATCATGGTATAGCAGTATTATTTATCAAGGTATAGTGGTATTATTCATCAAGGTATAACAATACTATTCATCAAGTTATAGCAGTATTATTCATCATTGTATAACAGTATTATTCATCAAGGTATAGCGGTATTATTTAACAAGGTATATCAGTATTATTTATCAAGGTATAGTGGTATTATTCATCAAGGAATTGTCAAGAGAGGTCTGGGGTCCGGGGAGAATGGCGTTCCCTTAGCTCGACCCACAGTAGTCTCACCGTAGGCTAATGGTCCTAGGGGGACAACTGGACGACAGGCCCTAGCCTAGCTAGGGAAGCGGGAATGGAAGTTAGACAGACAAACAACGAAAAACACCAAGGAGGGTCAGACGGTCCAAAGTCGATAACAAGAGATCAGTAACAGGTCAAAAACGTAATCCACAAGAATGTCCAAGATGCTAGCCGGGGTCAAACACAGAGGTCAAGGCGAGATCCAGGAGCACAGCTTTGTCAGGATACAAGCAACAGGAGCTCAAGAGAGGCTGGTAACTGCTGGAAGACCAAACAAGCACTGGCAATGAGAAGGAAGAAACCTAAATACAGACAGGACTCCCGCCACAAACCCTGATAGGGGCTGGGAACCTGTCAGTAAGATTAGCCCCAATCACAGAACACCAGGTAAAAAACAGGGCGGGTGCCAGTGATGACAGCAAAGCTAGGTTAAAGGGGCATGCGCTCTGAACTCAGAGCCTGTGTAAATAGTGATGCGAGTTGGGCGCGGCCACCAGCCGTGTCCCTAGCAACGGTTATGTGTATGACTGCAAATAAACATTGAGCCGTGCGCACGGGAGCCAGCGCTCCCTGCAAATGATGCCGGACATGAAGACATCAGGCACAGAGGGACCGGCAGCCGGCCCTGACAAGTATAGCAGTATTATCTATCAAGGTATAGCAGTATTATTCATCAAGGTATAGCAGTATTATTCATCAAGTTATACTGGTTTTATTCATCAAGGTATAGCGGTATTATTCATCAAGTTATAACTATATTATTCATCAAGTTATAACGATATTATTCATCAAGTTATAACTATATTATTCATCAAGTTATAACGATATTATTCATCACGGTATAGCGTTATTATTGATCAAGGTATAGTGGTATTATTCATCAATGTATAGCTGTATTATTCATCAAGGTATAACGGTATTATTCATCAAGGTATAGCGTTATTATTGATCAAGGTATAGTGGTATTATTCATCAAGGTATAGCTGTATTATTCATCAAGGTATAGCGGTATTATTCATCACGGTATAGCGTTATTATTGATCAAGGTATAGTGGTATTATTCATCAAGGTATAGCGGTATTATTCATCAAGGTATAACGGTATTATTCATCAAGGTATAGCGGTATTATTCATCACGGTATAGCGTTATTATTGATCAAGGTATAGTGGTATCATTCATCAAGGTATAAAAATATTATTCATCAAAGTATAACGATATTATTCATCAAGTTATAGTGGTATTATTCATCATGGTATAGTGGTATTATTGGGTTACTGTATGACAACATTATTCCAAACTATAATAAATTCATGGGAAGCTAAATAGCTACGGAGTGTGAAGACGTTGTAGCAGCGGATCGGGGCGGTATGTAACATCATAAGACGTGTCTATTATAACGACTTCGCTGGTGAGTTATTCTCAGCTCCACACATGATATCCGGATGAATAATGATGGGAGAAGTGACTGTAAATGAGTCGTCATGTGATGTGGTCACCGCACTGATCTACGTCTTCATATATGTCACGGGGAGTCATTTCCATTTAATTTTATTACCAATATTTTATTTAGTGATTATTATCCAATTATCATTAAATCATCACCGACCACAAGACAAGTTTATAACTTACCCCAGAGTTCATTATATGTTCATTACACAGGGAGCGCCGGCGGTGCATATAACAGGTAAGTGATGTCCCCCCGCGGTGACGCTGCGTGCGGCGGTGCGGTGGTTTCATACGGGCGATATATAATTTATATGATGTGTTGTATTACTTTATATAATTAAGTTACATTATTTGTAAGGGTCCAATCTCTTCTGCTAAAAAAATATATCACGCTGAATGGAGCACTAAGTGGCGGATTTATTCATGTAAAGCAGTCTAATGCAGTTTTCTGGCATAAAGACATTGAAAAATGTGGCGTTCGGCCCAAAAGCCGTATTTATGAAGCTTTTCCTCCCTGTTTTTTTAATAATGTGTTGTGAAAAGTGGACGGAGCTTCAGAATTGAACAGAGAACAGCTTTTTTTTCTGGCATTTTCACCTCTTTTTTTCTACATAAAGGGTAAAAAAGTAGAGCAAAATACACATTACAGCAAAATAAAAGAACAATCCATCTAACCTAAAGCGGCTGAGGCGACATCAATCCATGTGTCAGCCTCGTCGTACGGCACGACAGACCGGACAGGCCATTAGCCGCTGCAGTCAGACGTCAGGGAAGCTCCAGGTCCATAGGTCGGCTCAAAAGTGATGTCTGTGCAAGTGAGCGAAGAACAGCAAAAAACACCAACGGCCACGGATTTATAAAGCGTATATATACATATATATATAGTATATACAGTATAGCAGCAGGTCCCACATGTCCTATCATTCCCTATGGGACTGCCGGATAGAGATGATACAGGACAAATGGAGTAACAGCGGATATGAACGACCTGACGCTCCAGTCATATTTATTTATTTATTTATATTTTATTTATTTTTATATTTTATTTATTTATACGTTTTTACTTGTAATTCCTTCACTGTTCACATGGGTGGGTGCAGAATACGGCTGCCATCACAGTCCTCGTGGCGGCTGTCACCTAGCTTTCCATATAGTGCCCCTTACATGTCCCCCAACACAACATGATGCCCCTTAGTGTGTGTCCCCCCAAAAATATGGTGCCCCTTAAGGGTTTCTCAAGACAATATGGTGCCTCTTGTCATCTAACACAACATGATGCCCCTTATGTGCCCCCAACACAACATAGTGCCCCTTGTCATCCAACACAACATGGTGCCCCTTATGTGCCCCCAACACAACATGGTGCTCCTGATCAGTTTCCCAACACAACATGGTGCCCCTTGTCATCCAACACAACATGGTTCCCCTTATGTGCCCCAACACAATATGGTGCCCTTTATGTGCCCCCAACACAACATGGTGCCTCCCATGTGCCCCCAACACAATATAGTGTCCCTGATGTGCCCCCAACACAACATGGTGTCCCTTATGTGCCCCCAACACAACATGGTGCCCCTTGTTATCCAACACAATATGGTGCCCCTTATGTGCCCCCAAATGTGATGCCCCTTATGTGCCCACAACACAATATGGTGGCCCTTATGTGCCCACAACACAATATAGTGCCACTTATGTGCCCACAACACAACATGGTGCCCCTTATGTACCCCCAACACAATATGGTGCCCCTGATGTTCCCCCTAACATAACCTGATGCCTCTGATGTGCCCCCAACACAACATGATGCCCCTTATGTGCCCCCGACACAATATAGTGCCCCTTATGTGCCCCCAACACAATATGGTGCCCCTTATGTGCCTACAACACAACATGGTGCTCCTGATGTGCCCCCAACACAATATAGTGCCCGTATGTGCACCCCAACACAATATGGTGCCCCTGATGTGCCCCCAACACAACATGGTGCCCCTAATGTGCCCCCAACACAATACAGTGCCCCGTATGTGCACACAACACAACATGGTGCCCCTTATGTGCCCCCAACACAACATGGTGCCCCTTATGTGCCCCAACACAATATGGTGCCCCTTTAGTGCCTCCACAATCCTGACCTAGCCATATTCCCATGAGGACTGGAGCAGATCTCCCACTGCAGGTCGGCTCCGGTCTGTCTGGCGGCGGGGCGCAGCAGGGTCGGTAGTGTCACTTCATTGCGCCTGCCAACACCTCACCGCCGGTCACAGGGTGAATGGTGGAGAAGAGAGCAGATGGCGTCCTGCTTCACCATTGTATTCATCTGTATCTGTGTCCTGAGGATTCAGGGGGAAGCTGGCTGCTAGGAGATGGCAGGGGGGCCCTTGAACTCTGGGGCCCCATGTAATTGTGTGGTCCCTGCATAGGACTGATGGAGGCTGCACACATCTGAGAGGGAGGGAGAGGGTGCACTCATTGCATGGATGTCTCTAATGGGGCACAGTGAGTGTCTGTGATGGTTAGGGGCATAGCTATAGGGGGTGCAGAGGTGCCCGAGCTCATGGAAGGTGGGGGTCCTGGTGCAGACTGTGCACTGGGGCCCAGGACCTACCCGTGGATAACCCTCTGGGCTCCTCGCTGCTTCTGTCATATTTTTGCTGGATTTTTATTCTCTCCCAGAAAATCCATTTAATAAATGTGGCAGTGGCTGCAGTTTAAGCTAATGATATGAAATTAGGGGGGTAATTAACATCATGGTGGCGTGCTCCGTAAAACGTTGTAAGAGCGGGCACCTCCGTAATGAATCGGGCTGATACATAATTCATGCAGACAAGCGATTATTCCTAAAATATGGATTTAATATTAAATTGCTCCGTGCAGCCATGGTGACATTTCCATCTCCAAACGGTCATCTCGTGATTAAAATCCCATCGCAGAAATGAGACTTTCGGTTTTGCATTCTTGTGACACAGTAAAAAAAAATATAAAAAATGGCGCCATTTATAAAAAAACCCCCAAAATCTGCAATATTCACATCATGGAGCCTGGAACCGGCATCGCGAGCAAAGGATTGATCATAAGCTGCATTATGTTATGTGTAAGGGAGAAGCGTACGCTGCATGGCTGCAGCTCCACTCCTCCTGTGTCCCCATGACAGCTCTTCCTGCCTCACTTCCTTGAGCTTCAACATAGGGAAATTGTGTGGGTTTAGTAAATCTAAATCCCGATCTGCCCCTGGGCTCCCCAGTAATGAAGAACCCCTTTAACCGGCACCACCATGATACCACATGGCTCTTGTAGACCCTGTTATGAGCCAGAATACACGGCCTTGTGTGCGGGAGGTGGGAGGGCAGAGTGGGGCCTATTGGCTATGCCTCAAATCTGGAGAATATGCCGCACTATAGATTTGTTACATTTTAGACACTTTTTGCATCTCATTAGACACTTTTCAAACATAGCTAGAAAAAGGGGTGCAACTACACGAAGCGCTAATACGTGAAAAAGTTATGGCTGATGTGCGCCAAACCTTGGATACCAAATATTGGTCTAAAATAAGCGACCAGGAACATGCAATAAAGAAAAATGTCTGTGGAGATACGCAAAATCTATTGCTCTGTGGTCGATAAATTTCCCACTGGATTTTTTTTTATTATTGTGTTTATTGTTTGTTTTTACTTAGTTTTTTATTTTTTATTATTATTATTATTATTATTATTATTATATTTTTTTATATTAAATGTGTAATTTAATCAGTTGTGTACCTTCAGTGTAGGGAGACCACACAACTACTATGGGGTCCTGTGGGAGAAGTGCCCGGCGCAGAACTCCTTCCTCTTTCTTTGACAAGAAAACACTGCACTTTCATGCAGCAGCCACTAGAGGGAGCTAAATGCAAAGAGATTATTTCAGCTTCCAGTAAATGGCAACTGTATAAATTCCTATGCACTGAGCTCCCCCTAGTGGTGGCTGCAGGCAGACAGCTCTGTAATAAAAGGGAAGCTGAATTATAAATATTAGAAATATGATGTTCAGGATGAACTCTATATTTAGAAAGTACCTATTCCACAGTTTGTAACAGAGAAGTTGGATAAAGTGGTGAAGGTGGAGAGCAACTTTATTACAATGTTTTTGTTATTGTAAAAATGTCTTCTGCTTAATAAAAAAATATATAAAATCATCAGAAATCTGGGGTGATGTACTTTGCATTGCCTGGGAGTTACTGTTGCACATGTACTGGAAAACTGGGTGTAGTGGTTCTAAGTTTTGCTATGGGGGCCTATGGGATCTGCTTGCACCCTGATTGATATAAAATTGTCCCCGGTGCCTTTAAATGTGATAATAAGAAAACATAAACACTCCACATAAGTCCCTACCATTTTCAGTGCTTCCCCCTCCGATCCTCGCCAAAAGCAAATTATTACCACGTTTATTATCGCTTTCATTATTATTTTATTCATTTTATAACTATGATTTTAATCATTATTTCTATGTTATGTTATTTATTCTTGTAATCTTTATTATTGCTTTTATTATAATTGTATTAGTTTTATAACTATGATTTTAATTATTATTGTTATTATTATTATTATTATTATTATTATTAATAATGTATTTTAATCTTTATTATTGCTTTTATTATAATTTGGTTTAGGATTGCTCAAGGGGCTGTCTGATATATAGAAATTAACAGAGTCTCCCCCACCAGCAGCGGTGACATAGGTGTATACAGCACATGACTGCAGCCAATTACAGCCACAAGACCACTAAAGCCAGTGACTGGCTGCAGTAGTCATGTGTCATATACAGGAAAAGCACCGCTGCAGGCTGTGAACATGGAGCGGAGGTGTGGACTGGAGCAGAAGGGCTGGGAATGGCGGGGGACACAATGCTGCAAAATTAGAATAAAAGTAATAATAAAATACTAAATAAATAAATAAAAATAAATAACAATAATAAAAAAGTAATCATTACACATAAAATAATGAAGAATAAATAACAGAAATAATACAAAGTCAATAAATACGGTCACATCTCAGTGCTTCTCTCCGTATATAACGCACATTCTGGGATCCATACGGCAAACATAAACTCAGTTTAAGTAAAGTACTGATATAACGGAGATTGGACAGAAATATCAATAACAAAAATCCCATTTGCTCTTATAGATCATGAAGTCCTGACATCACATCGGAGCTCATCACATCTTCTGTACTGCGGGCGGACATTATCGCTCCATTTCCTCAAACTAAAAGACATTGCGGATGAATTTATATGGATATTAGGCGGCAGACTTCAGGCAAATTCACTCATTCCTTAATAAAAATAAGAGGAGCCCCGACCGGCGGTAATCATTAAAGTCGGGGTCAATCCGGTGACAGCGGTGCCGTGAATGATAAAGGCAGGCGATGGCTTCTGCGCGTGCTCTCGTATTCGCTGAGATCAGCAGCCGCTCACTCAGCTCGTGGTAAGTGAAGAATTTTAAAGCAAAAAACAGGAATAAATACAGAAAAAAAACTGAAAATTGTACAAAATGCAAAAAAAAAACAGAAACTGGAAGAAAAGACAGAAAAAAGTACAAAAAAAGGGGGCAAAGACGCGACTGAAGAAATCAGTGGTCCGGTAAGTGACCCCAGGGGCTTCTATCACTGAAATTAGATGGCCACTGCTCAGCTAGGATTGTATCAAGTGCGCGGGACACAGAAAGACTGGCTGAATATGGCGGTGTTGGCGGTGTACGGGCAGTGTGTCTGGTAATCAGAGCGCACAGAGGAACCAGAGTGAGTTTCCAGGACTTTGATATTGATGAACTTTCCGTAGGATAGGTCATCACTATGAGATCAGTGGGAGGACTGACACCGGGCGCCATCACTGCTAGATAACTCCCCAGCCCGGAGATCCCCAACCCCAGATCCTGATCCGGTACAGACTGAGCGACCACAACCTGCTCATCGAATCCGGGCGTCACCAGCAGAGGTACACGCCCAGAGAGAGCAGACTGTGCTAGCAGTGAGACCAGGAGGCTGTGGAGGATGAGGCTCACTTTCTGCTGCGGGGCCCCAAATACTCAGCAAGGAGGGACTCTCACCTCAGGAGACTGACTGATCTCTGCCCAGACTTCACCTCCACGGAGGAGGAAGAGAGACCCTCCATACTGCTGGGGGAAGAGGAGAACACAGCGGCCATAGCAGCACAATATATTACTGCCTGCCATAGACTGAGAGGAGCCTGAAATACCATGGACTACTATACCACCACCCTGGACGTGTTCCCATCCCCCAAACTTACCCTATACCCCTACCCTGGATGTGTCCCCATCCCCAACCCTAACCAATTATTTCCCACTTGCTTTGGCAATGCTAAAATGTATTTAGTCCTGACAATAAAGCTGATTTGAATTAGATAGATAGATAGATAGATAGATAGATAGATAGATAGATAGATATGAGATAGATAGATAGATAGATATGAGATAGATAGATAGATAGATAGATAGATAGATAGATAGATATGAGATAGATAGATAGATAGATAGATAGATAGATATAGATAGATAGATAGATAGATAGATAGATCGATAGATAGATAGATATGAGATAGATAGATAGATAGATATTAGATAAGATAGATAGATAGATAGATAGATAGATAGATAGATAGATAGATATTAGAAAGATAGATCGATAGATAGATATGATAGAATAGATAGATAGATATAGATAGATAGATAGATAGATAGATAGATAGATAGATAGATACATAGATGATATGAAAGAAATAGACTGCGGCACATCCAAATAGAATGAGTGACGTCCTTTATTCTGACGTTTCAGTCACTACCATTGTATAGCAAGTACTGAAACGTCGCATGATAAAGGACGTACTTCATTAACTTTTGATGTGCCGCAGTCTATTTTTTCATATATTGGATGCTGGTCACATGAACTGCAGGCCTCCTTATTTCTTAGCTGAGTGATGCGGCTATTTTTTTGTTTTTTAGATAGATAGATATAGATAGATAGATAGATAGATAGATAGATAGATAGATACATGGATGTATTAGATCTGACACCTGGTATATAAATTCCACTCCTAATACACTCCCTGCTCTCTTTATTAGATCTGATGATGATACACTTTATATCTCAGTTCTGCGGTTTTGCTTCATTTCTCTTTAGCTCCAGGCCAGATCTGTGATGATCGGGTTACGCGGTTATGCGGTTACTCAGTGATGCGGGTTCTCCGAGTTTCTTCATATCCTCTCCTGGAATCAGATTAATGAGCCTGGAGGATCCTCGTGGACGGTGACAGAGGTGCGAGGCCACAGTGTCCTCACCATTATTTAAGAGCAAACAGAAAAGAATCCGTCACTGAGCGAAGAATATCACAAAAAGTCCCAAAAAGTCTCAATGCCGCAGATTGAAACTGAGGCGAACCTTTTGCACGTTGCTCCTTATAAATAATGCCGCCACGTTGGGGTCAATGAAGCTTCTCTTGTTTTTCTTGATAAAGTTTCCTTGTGTCACATTTCACACCTCGTGTTACGTTTCTTCTCACTGCTGCGTTTCCATTTTTTTTTTTGTTGTTGGCTGTGGCAGGTATAACATACGATTAGAGGGTGAGATAATAATGGGTTAATCACTGTCCACATTTACAGCTGAGCTCTTGACATGTGAGGCGCAAAAAAATAATAATGAGCTCAACATTCAGACCGCACCGCGCCATTGATGGGTGTTTTGGTGCTTTGTCTTGTTGATGTGATAAAGGGGTGATGTTTGTTGGGTTCCTGAAGATTTACAGTAAATACTTACAGGTAACATTAAAGGGGTACGAGCAAGGAATACTCCCACCATTGTCCCAGCGTTTCTGAGCAGGGTCTGAGTAGATATTCAGGACTCATCACTAACCAAGTGTTAGAAGGATCCCCAGTGAGCAGTCCGACCCGATCCTCAGCCTATGATGTCGTGTCCATCAGTCACATGGCCTATCTCCTGCTCAGTACCATTCAGGTGAATGAGCTTCAGCTGCAATACCAAGCACGGACACTATGTGGTGCTGAGCTTGATATAGCTGTTGTGAAACTACAACTCCCGTCATGCATACTTGCTATGCTCTTCTGAGACCTCCAAATGAATGGAGCATGCTGGGAATTGGAGTTTTATAGCAGCTGGAGTGTCGAAAGTTGCTGACCCCTGAGTGTACAGCATGACCGATGACAAGCCTCCAAACATCTGATAGGTGGGGTTTCTGGGAGTCAGACCACCAGGGAAGTGCAGGAACGGGAATATTTGGTGTGAAGTCTGCAACTGTACAGTTTGGGGTATGTATAAGCTCTGATGTGGTTCTGTATTAATTTTAAGGGTTTTTGGGTCTCTGTTTATTTAGGTGTGGTCTGGGGTCTGTATTTAGGTAGTTTATGTAGTCTGTTCTGGGATCTGTATTTCAATGGCCTGGTGTCTTTATGTGTTAAAGGGGTTCTCCCATGAAAAATATTCTACAGTTTTCAAACCAGCACCTGGATCTGAATACTTTTGTAATTACATGTAATTATAAATTTGAATTAGCCACTGAGTTATTCAATAAAATGTATCTGTACAGCGCCACCTGCTGTTTGTTCTTTTTCTTATTTCTTTGTCCTGCTCACTGAGAAGGCCGCACATGCTCAGTTTCTTCCTCCAACTGCCTCCTGAGCTGTGATAGGGAGAGCTGAGACACGCCTCCTGAGCTGTGATAGGGAGAGCTGAGACACGCCTCCTGAGCTGTGATAGGGAGCGCTGAGACACGCCCCCTGAGCTGTGATAGGAGGATCTGAGACATGCCTCCTGAGCTGTGATTGGGAGAGCATAGACACACCCCCTGAGTGTGATAGGAAGAGCTGAGACACGCCTCCTGAGCTGTGATAGGGAGAGCTGAGACACGACCCCTGAGCTGTGATAGGGAGAGCTGAGACACGCCTCCTGAGCTGTGATAGGGAGAGCTGAGACACGCCCCCTGAGCTGTGATAGGGAGAGCTGAGACACGCCTCCTGAGCTGTGATAGGGAGAGCTGAGACACACCCCCTGAGCTGTGATAGGGAGAGCTGAGACACATCCCTGAGCTGTGATAGGGAGAGCTGAGACACGCCTCCTGAGCTGTGATAGGGAGAGCTGAGACACACCCCCTGAGCTGTGATAGGGAGAGCTGAGACACGCCCCCTGAGTTGTGATAGGGAGAGCTGAGACACGACCCCTGAGCTGTGATAGGGAGAGCTGAGACACGCCTCCTGAGCTGTGATAGGGAGAGCTGAGACACACCCCCTGAGCTGTGATAGGGAGAGCTGAGACACGCCCCCTGAGCTGTGATAGGTAGAGCTGAGACACGCCCCCTGAGTTGTGATAGGAGAGCTGAGCTGAGGACACGCCTCCTGAGCTGTGATAGGGAGAGCTGAGACACGACCCCTGAGCTGTGATAGGGAGAGCTGAGACACGACCCCTGAGCTGTGATAGGGAGAGCTGAGACACGCCTCCTGAGCTGTGATAGAGAGAGCTAAGACACGCCCCCCCCAGCTACAGCAGAAAAGACATGATATAAATCTAGCAGAGCAATGAATGGGGAGATCTCTGGATCCATGTGAGGTACAGGGCTGGTTCTAGCTTTGTTATAAAGAGATTTTCATGTTTCATGTACTATATGATGTCTGATGTTCATTTTTTACATTAGTCATGGGATAACCCCTTTAAGGGGGTATTGGTGTGAGGTTTATATTCATTTTGGGGAGTGCTGAGGAGTCATATGCATTATGTGTGATTCATATGACGTATGTTGAGGGTGTGTTCTATATAAATGGCAGGGACATTAAGCACAACAATTTAACTCTTTAAAATCTCCTTGATGTCTCTTCTCATGTGAAATGATATCAGAGGTTCACACAGCAGAGATTTTGTGAGTTTATAGACACTTTACTTGGCAGTGAGCAGAATTATGATTTTTGCAAAGGAGTAAACTGATTAGGACGGTCTCCGAAACCAGATATAACTGGTGGCCTCTCTTAGTGTGGAACTTTAGCGCATACTTTACTTCCTATACCACCTGCCAACCCAGACATGACCTCATAAGAACTCTGACTCTGGTGCACACCTGACAACACTTACTGTCCATGCTCTGGAGCTGCTCGGCCTTCCATAGGACACGAGTGGATCTACATTAAAGGGGTTCTCCGGGAATTAAAATAATGAAAATACCTAAATATTACTTTATTATAAATATATTCCTAAATATCTTTCATTAGTCATAATACCTTGTTTTATCTGGGGAGCAATCATTAGGAGAAATAAAATGGTCGCCGTCCTATTAGTGCACACAGAACCTGTCCTAATCACACAGGAGGACAGGTTACTTCACATCACTGAGGTAAAGATCATCATCCTCCTCTCTGCTCTGCTTGTCAGGGATTATGATCCTGAATACAGGTGATAAGATCTTCAGCTGAATCTGTGTAGGAATGGAGTTCATCAGGAGACATGAAGTACAGAGAGGATGGACAGGACAGACTGTGGTAATGGAGACTGCATACAAGTGCTGCTGCTCATCCCCACCTCCTCTCTGTACTTCATGTCTCCTCATGAACTTTGTTCCTACAGAGATTCAGCTGAAGATCTTATCTGAATTCAGGACCATAATCCCTGACAAGCAGAGCAGAGAGGACAATGAGGCAGCTCTTTACCTCAGTGTTTACCTCAGTGTGGTGAAGTAACTTGTCCTGCTATGTCTGAGGTTTTGTGTGTACTAATAGGACGGTGGCCATTTTATTTCTCCTAATCATCACTTCCCAAACAAAGCGAGCCATTATAACTAATGAAAGGGATTTGGTAAATATATTTATAATAAAGTAATATTTATGTATTTTCATTTTCTTAATTCCCGGAGAACCCCTTTAATGTGCCCAGTATACAACTCACTGGTGCCGACTGAGAACCGATGTGGCAGAGGATTTACCTCCACACAATGTCGCTATGACAACACTAATCTCTCAGTGCACAGAAGTGTTGTCAGGGGGATTGCACTGCTTGCACTAGTAAAAGGCTCGTTCACTATTCAGGGCTTTTATATAAATCTTATTATACTTTTATTGCCACATCTGGTTCATTTTTGTAGTAAATCATCTCCTGTGCCCACTTTCCCTCTGGGCTTCGGACCCCCCTGTGGTTACATGTGAGCGAGATCAAAGCAATCAGGGTGGGATTGACAGCCTGAGGCAGAATTACAGGAAACATGTTATTTGGCGTTTGACTGGCGCACATTCTGCTATTCGCGTCCTGGAATTTGAGGCGTCTGAAAGGTATCTTTAGCGGTAATAGAAAATCTCCCCATGAATCCTCGGATCTCATGCACTTTCTGTATTAAACGTCAGTTCTAAAAGGGGCTAAGTACATGAAGCTGTCAGATGTTTACCGCGACGATGTGCAGGAAGCAGCCAGGTATATATATATATATCCCTCAGTGCCGCATTAACCATTTCAGGGCTGGATGGTATTAATTGGAATTCCTGAGATTGATCAATACTTTCATCAGAGATTCATTGTCTAAATTCCACTAAACATATTAACAGCTTCAGGCTTTGTTTGGTTGTCCATGAGCAGCGAGTCTCTGAGGAGGATGGGAGTGGTAGTGGCCCCCACTAGAGGATGTGTCACAGTGGTATTCCCCAGGTCGTCGCTCCCTAAGGTCAGTGCAGTGACTTTGGGGCACTCCCTGTAGTTGGGGCACATGCCTGATGGTAGTTGGAGTGCCCCCTGATGTTGGTGGTTGTACGGGTGCCTGGCAGGAGGGGTAACAGGTGTAATGCAACACAATGGCCACCGTGTGGTGTATTAGGAATCAGTAACTAGGTCAGGTTCAACAAAAAAAAAGTCCTTCTTTACTTGCAAAATAGGAGTTGTAGTACATACAACAGTCTGTACACAGTGCATGAGTTAAGCAGTGTCCCTCTGGTTACACTCTTTTGCTAAAATCCTTCTCTCTAGAACCTCAGGCTGGTGACTGTATTCTATCAATAATGGCCAAGTTGTTCCTCAGGTCTGTAGGTTGTCTTAACTTGTTACTCCCTCCACCGCAGCAGGGTCTGGAAAGCTTTATACAGATTACCTTGCTGACTGACTCCTCGACTGGCCATGCAGATTCTCCAATTTTGACTTTCTTCCTCTCTTGCCATAGTAGAAGCAGAGGATCCAACGGAGATCTGTTAGTCTCCAGATTCTTGAAGCTGGAGGCCTGAGAAGAGGAGCACATAGTATCTGCCCCCTTCAAGCTCTCCCTCCAAAAGACTTGAACTATCTGGCACTAGGTGTGGGGCCAGCCCACACCCTAAGAGGGCTGGGCCAGGATAATTAACCCTGGCTGTACCTACACCATGAGTACACACTACATAGCATAGAATTACCAAACAATTGCAGATACCCCCGTGATGGGGCACTGCACATGTTCCAGAAAAGCAGATGAATATGGAGCAGGACTATGAGCAGGCATTTATTAGACAAAAGTGGAAGACCAGCTCGTTGGGTGCACAGACGTCCCTCCAGAAATGTTAGAGAATCCGTGCTATGAGAACGAGTGCTGAGGTGACCGAAATGCGTAAGCAGCAGTGCACTTACTTAGTGCCAAGGTTGTTTATAATACAATGAAATGAAGAAGAAGTTTCTAATCCCCCTGCAGCTGGATGAATGTTTTTTCATAGATTTGCCTTGCTTGACTTCTGTTTCTTAAACTTTTTTGGTGAACCATGATGCCTCGGTTCTTTGGATTTTTCTTTGATCTCTTTATCTGGTTGCACTGCGGGCACAGTCTGCTCTCTCTGGGCTTGTACCTCTTTTGGTGCCACCCGGATTCAATGAGCAGGTTGTGGGCGCTCAGTCTCTTCCGGCTCAGGATCTGGTGGACTCTGGGGTTGGGGAGGTATCTATCTATCTATCTATCTATCTATCTATCTATCTATCTATCTATCTATCTCATATCTATCTATCTATCTCATATCTATCTATCTATCTCTCTATCTATCTATCTATCTATCTATCTATCTATCTATCTATCTATCTATCTCCTATCTATTATCTATCTATCTATCTATCTATCTAATCTATCTATCTCATATCTATCTATCTCATATCTATCTATCTATCTAATCTATCTATCTATTCATATCTATCATCTATCTATCTATCTATCTATCTATCTATCTATCTATCTATCTATCTATCTATCTATTATCTATCTATCTCCTATCTGTCTGTCTATCTATCTATCTATTATCTATCTATCTATCTATCTATTATCTATCTATCTATCTATCTATTATCTATCTATCTATCTATCTATCTATCTATCTATCTATCCCATATCTATCTCTATCTATTATCTATCTATCTATTATCTATTATCTATCTATCTATCTATCTATTATCTATCTATCTATCTATCTATCTATCTATCTATCTATCTATCTATCTATCTATCTATCTATCCCATATCTATCTCTATCTATTATCTATCTATCTATTATCTATTATCTATCTATCTATCTATTATCTATCTATCTATCTATCTATCTATCTATCTATCTATCTATCTATCTATCTATCTATTTCTCTCTATCCTAATCTCTATGTCTCTTCCCATCTCTGTCATTACCTTTCTTTCTATTTCTATCACTCTCTATCTTTATATCTTGGTCTCTCTATAGTTACTTGTATCTTTATCTCTATATCAGTCCCAATCTCTGTCTCTTTCTATCTCCAATCACCAAAAAATTAAATTCTTTGATACCTAAACTTTTCGGGGTCAGATTCCTGTATTTTAGAATGTCTTCTCTTCTCTCCTGTGGAGCAGGACTTATCCTCAGACATCTCTGACCTCCTCGTAGGTTTGTTTGGCCGAGTTCCCTTTTTCTGCCCGGCGCTCTCTTTTTCGGTGAAGATTCGCTGATTTTCGCTCTCTTCACTTCAGCTCTGCAAAAATAATAAATTCTTTTTATGCAAATCAGTAATTCATATTTTAGGATTTATTTTTCCTGAACTCATCTAAAGACCCAACTTCACGCTGAACATTTATAAAAACATTGAAAATTCTGGACCCGGTCGACAAGGAAAAGAACCGGCGCCTTGATGGACGGGAGAATCCTTGACTTTGCTGCATTTTGTGGGATGATTGATGATGAGACTCCGCTCTCAGGTCAGGACTCCCATCATTCACCCGCAGGATTTGCAGCCGGTGCAGGACGGACTTGTTGGCTAACAATAATACGCCGCCTCAGGAAAATCACCAACAAATCTGCCGCGTCCCCAAGGCTTTTGATACCTCCTGGAGATGATGAACGGACTGAGCAGAGTTCTGTCTTGTAACCAGTGATGGATGGGATAATACATTTCCAGACGGCCACAAAGTCGCTTTATTTTTATACACAGTGCGGTTATATATTAACCAGGTGATTTTTAGGAAGATTTTGGTCGGCAATGGGAAAAAATAAAAGGGCAAACAATATTAAAGCACCGAAGAACCAATCACCACCAGTAACGTAGACGTAGCAGAGCTGAATTGGTTCTTCTGTGATTCTTCATATCAAAAGGAGCAAAGTCAATGCAAGTTTATAGAAAATGAAAGATTCATCACAAAATGCAAAAGGATGAGATAAGTGACACAGTCACAAGATAATCTACAGTGATCAAACCACAGGGACCATTTTTTAATGACTCCATACATTAAAGCTGTTCTGGTTGACGCGATCATACAGTTTCTTTTTGCAAATGAATCCCTACAGGGCAGGGAAATACTAGAACCTCATTCATCTTGTCAAATTGTATTGACTTGGGAAAGGAAACCTAGAAACAAATGATACAAGTCAACAGGATAGTAACTTGTCTACAATGTATCAGATAGTGGGAAGGGTGGGGCTTAGTAAGGGGTGGGGCTTAGTAAGGGGTGGGGCTTGTCTCCTATTAGGGACAGAGCAGTGGGGGAGAGCTCCTGCTACAGCCAGCTGCCTTAAAGGTGGACCGAGGTGGAAGCTAAGGTTTCTGACAAGGAGGATCTCTGCCTCGCAAAGGAAAAAAAAAAGAATATTCAGAAGATTCTTACACCGATATCTGCCCTGAAAATGTGCAGTTTTTTTTAAAGAAACTTTTTTTTTTGAGAGAAACAGAGTGTGAAAGACATACAGTACGTAATAACTGTTTCCTAAACTTCTCCTCAAAAAAGTTCTGCAACAGCAGCAATAGTAGTAGTAGTAGCAGCTGTAGTATTATAAGTAGTAGTAGTACTGGCAGCAGTAGTATTGTACTAGGGGTAGCAGAAGCAGTACTAGTAGTAATAGTGGTGGTAGCAGCAGCAATAGTATTAGTAGCAGATGTAGTAGTATTAGTAGTAGCAGCTGTATTAGTAGTAGTAGTAGTAGTGGTAGTTGCAGTGATAGTAGTAATAGCAGTAGTATTAGTAGTAACAGTAGTATTATTATAATAGTAGCGAAAGTAGCAGTAGTGATAGTGGTAGTAATAGTAGTGGGTGGCAGTAATAGCAGTAGCAATAGTGGTAGTAGTGGCAGTAGTAGTAGTAACAGCAGTAGTAGTAATAGTGGTGGTAGTGGCTGCAGCAATAGTATTAATAGTAGCAGCTGCAGTAGTATTAGTAGCAGTGGTGGTAGCAGTAATAGTAGCAATAGCAGTAGTATTATTAGTAGTAACAGCAGTATTAATAGTATTAGTAGCAAAAGTAGCAGTAGTGATAGTGGTAGTAATAGTAGTGGGCAGTAGTAATATTAGTAGTAGTAATAGTGGTAGTAGTGGCAGTAGTAACCGCAGTAGTAGTAATAGTAGCAGCTGCAGTAGTATTTGTAGTAGTAGTGGTAGTAGCAGTAATAGTAGTAATATCAGTAGTATTATTAGTAGTAACAGCAGTATTAATAGCAATAGTAGTAAAAGTAGCAGTAGTGTTAGTGGTAGTAATAGTAGTGGGGAGTAGTATTATTAGTAGTAACAGTAGCAGTAGTATTAATAGTAATAGTAGCAAAAGTAGCAGTAGCGGTAGTAGTGGCAGTATAGTAGTAACAGCAGTAGTAGTAATAGTGGTGGTAGCAGCAATAGTATTAATAGTAGCAGCTGCAGCAGTATTAGTAGTAGTAGCAGTAATAGTAGTAATAGCAGTAGTAATAGTAATAATAGCAGTAGTAATAGCAGTAGTAACAGTAGCAGTAGTATTAATAGTAGCAGTAGTAATAGTGATAGCAGTAGTAACAGCAGTAGTAGTAATAGTAGTAGCCGCAGCAATAGTTGTAATAATATTAGCAGTATTAATAATAGTAACAGTAGCAGTTAGTTTCCCAAAAACATAATCACTGTTTCTCCAACTTTTCCTAATAATGTGCTGTTTTTTATAAATTGATTAAATTCATTAAAAAATTTATTATTAGATGTTTTTATTTCTTTTTTTTATATTTAAATATTTAACTTAATGAACTAAAAAAAATAAATAAAATACAATTTGTTGCGTCCCATGACCAGGGATGGGTCTGCCGGGGCCAGACTACCTCCAAGCTCTCACTCTGCACCCACCACACACTCAAGCCACAAAGTGAGCGTGGATCACCCGAAATACGCAAAGACCACGCACCCCAAACACCCGCTGCCACCACTGACTTTGACGTAAGTCAGAAGCGCTGCAAAAGCCACGTATACACATACGGCTCACAAGCGATCACACAGTCACGCGTTCAGGCTATGGAATCTTTAAAGCAACAAGGCGGACTAATAAGTGAATATTTTATACACAAAAAATAGCGCAGAGCTTACAAAAACAAACTAAAAGCAAAGGAAAAATAACGTACAAAACAGCAAGAGTGAAATAAATGGGAGAAAATATAGTAAAAAGAATTTACTGCCCCCGGGAGAAAGAGAAGAAACGGACACCCGCCAGCTGGGCTGTGACTCCCACGCGGTGTAACGGATACACTATGACCATGTGACATTTTTATAGAGTCAGGGTTGGTTTCCATCACGCCGTGATAAAATGGAGGCTTCAAAGCAATCAACCGTTTGGTGAGAAATCCTTCTCTTCGGCACAAATCCCACCTTGTGTACCCGCAGGGCTCGTGCACATGACCGTATATGTATTCTGCGGTCTGCAAAACGCGGATCCTTAAATAAAATGGATGACGTCCGTGTTACTTCAATTTTTTGGGCGGATCCATTGTCACAATGCCTGTCCTTCTCTGCAAAACTGACAAGAGTGAGGCGTGCTATTTTTTTTGCAGAACTGACTTACAGATATGGAATGCACAAGGAGTCATTTCCGTTTTTTTGCTGCCCCATTGAAATCAATGGCTCCGCATGTGGGCCACAAAAAAAATGGAACGGACATGGACAAAAATCTGTTCATGTATATGAGCCCTTATACTACGGATGCACAACATATAATTCTATTATATTTATGACAAGTATGTTTCCTCACATCATATTTATGAAACTATTTATTTTATTATTTTTTAATGTATTAATTAAAAGTAAATTAATTTCATAATTTTTCTAAATTTAGCAATATGTCCATGACGTAGATGTATAGCAGATGGGCATAACCTTCCTTACATTTTCTGGTTTCTGTAAATGTTCTCGCTCCAGTTTTGCTGGGCGTGCCCTTCCTGATGATGTCAGAGTTGTGCTGTATATGCTGAGCCAATCATAAATCTCCTTTCTGATGCTCCTCCTCCCTCTCACAGCAGGTACTATCACACAGACACTGAGGAGGAGAACCTGCAGCTGCATCCTCCTCCTCCCTCTCCTTACTGTCCTCTATTTGCTGTTTTACACTAGATGGATTTTGGGGGCTGAGGAGGTTTGTGAACATTTACAGAGACATTGAAGGCGGAGAAAGGGGAGCTACAGACTGCAGTAAGGAGAGGAAGATAGTGCTCAGTACCTTTAACATGTTCAGCAATAAATGGATTATTTAATTACTATCACTTTAAATGAAAAGAAATTCAATATTTAATCATAAAATAGCAAAACATTTACCGTTTTTTGATCCAGTAATTTCATTATTGATATTGCAATTTTGTGCAACATTTGAACAATGTCATCCTTAAGGAAACAGTGCCCACATTGTAAGTGCAGTGACATTTAGTGGAGGACTGTGCACATCGAGGTGACTGGTGGCCGGGATCAATACACATCCAATAAGCAGGAACGCTCAGCCAGGTTCAGGACCTTCCACCAATAGATACTGTGGGCTTAAAGTATGGCACAAGATGACCTCTACGCAGTAGGAATACAAAATCCTCGGTCCCTGCACCGAGGACTCATGGAAAAACCGGAGTAACTAAACCAGAGAGAAGGACCAACTATTCCTGTTCATTGTCAGACCCCCAGAGGTACCGTCCAAACTGAAATATTCAGACAGTATCCATCAGATGTATTCCATACACAAGTGTGGACATCAGTGTACGAGGCCTAATAAGTGGAAGAGTAGGAGTAAGAGTAGTAGTACCAGGATTAGAAGTAGTGGTAGCAGCAGGAGTAATAGTAGCAGTAATAGTTGTAGTAGTAGTACTAGCATAAGTAGTAGTAGTAGCAGTGGTGGTAGTAGTAGTAGCAGCAGCAGTAGTATTAGTAGAAGAAGCAGCTGTAGTAGTAGTAACAGCAGTAGTATCGTTAGTAATAGTAACAGTAGTAGTAGTAGTAGTAGTAGTAGTAATATATGGACGTAATAGTAGTGGCAGTAGTAATAGCAGCAATAGTAATAATTGTAGTAGTATTACCAGTAGTAGTAATAGTTTCAGTAGCAGCAGCAGTGGTAGTAGTAGTAGTAGTAGTAGTAGTATTAATAGTTGCAGCAGCAGCAGTAGTAGTAGTAGTCCTGGCAGCAGTAGTATTATACCAGTGGTGATAGTAGTAGTAGTAGTAGTAGTAGTAGTAGTAGTAGTAGGGGTAGTATTGTCAGTAGTAATAACAGTAGTAGTAGTAGTATAGCAAGTAATAGTAACAGTAGTAATAGTAGTAATATGTGGAAGTAATAGTAGTGGCAGTAGTGATAGCAGCAATAGTAATAATTGCAGTAGTAGTACCTGTAGTAGTAATAGTTTCAGCAGCAGCAGCAGCAGTAGTAGTAGTAGTAATAGTTGCAGCAGCAGCAGTAGTAGTGGTAGTAGTGGTAGTGTGGTAGTACTGGCAGCAGTAGTATTATGCCAGTGGTGATAGTAGTAGTAGTAGTAGTAGTAGTAGTAGTAGTAGTAGGGGGGTAGTATTGTCAGTAGTAATAACAGCAGTAGTAGAAGTAGCAGCAGCAATATTTGTAATAATATTAGCAGTATCAGTAATAGTAACAGTAGTAGTAGCAGTAGTAATAGAATTAGTAGCAGCAGCAGTAGTAATAATAATAGTAGCAGTGATAGTTATAGCTGTAATAGTGGTAGTAATAGTACTGGCAGTAGTAGTTTGTAGTAATAGCAGTGGCAGTAGTACTAGCAGTATTGGTATTAGCAGTAACAGTAGTAAGAGGTTTAGTAGTAATAGTAGTAAGTAGGTGGAAGTACTACTAAGATGAGTATTTCTAGTAATAGCAAGGGGAACAGTAGTAGTAGAAAGAGTAGCAGCAGTAGTGAGTGGGTGTTAGTACAGTACTGTAGTTAAAGTAGTATTAGTAGTAAGTGGGTGGTGGCACAAGAAGTAGTAATAGTAGTAGGGCAGTGGTAAGTAGAATATATCCATGGGATCACTATCACTATCAATTTTTTGGGGGTACCAGGGTGGCACCAGAACTGCAGCCCATTGTAGGAAGCTGGTTACCAGGCACCTCAGTGGGCGCAGCTCTGCAGTAAGTATCCACTATACCACTGATTGCAGACATTGATGGCCGATCCTGTGGATTAGCAGTTATTCCAGAGATACACAGTCACAGCATACTTACTGCAGCAACGTTCACCTGCAGCGATCCTCATCTTGGCTCTTAATGTACAATGTAAACAAGGACAAGAAAATGTTCCTGGACTTTCTCAATGGCTTTCGGTGGCTTGTAGCGTGTAGTACGTAGTCACAATGGTGGTGAGCTGATGGGTGCAGTAGTACTCACGATTTGCAGCTGTTGCTCCCTGGGCCGGCATGCAGTGAGGGGAAGGCGACACCAATTCCTTCGGGGCACTCTCGGGTTACAGGGGCTCTGCCAGATGGTGGTTCGAGGTGCCCCTGATGGTAGATGATTAGGGTGTCAGATGGCAGGGTCCGTGTCTGTCATGACGACAGCACCTTGCGGTGCAAATAGTTGGACGGCGGAAGAGATGAAGAGACAAGATGGTTGCAAAAACAGTAAAACTTTTACTTGAGATAGGTCGCCGTGACGTGAATGATGTTTCCAGTACAGAAATGCTTTAGATAATATTTCAGTACAAAAAGACTTCCTTTGAAGGGTCAATGCTGTAAGACTCATTAGTAGGCAGGGTAATAGATATATCTAAGTTTTCTTTGCGTAAGGCTCCTTGCACACGACCGCGGAGCACAGTCCGGGGCGGTCCATGAAAACCCGGACCATGCACCTTCTGAGAGCAGGAGCACACGGCATCATTGGTTGCTATGACGCCGTGTGCTTCCTGAGGCCGCCGCTGTACAGTGATACAATGTATATGCTCGTATAGAGTGTATCACTGTACAGCAGTGGCCTTAGGAAGCGCACGGCGTCATAGCGACCAATGACGTCCTGCGCTCTTGCCCTCAGAAGGTGCATGGTCCGGGTTTTCAAGAACCATCCCGGACCATGTTCCACGGTCGTGTGAGAGGGGCCTTAGTGTCAGAGAGTTCTCTTTATATATGACTCTATCTAAGTCCACACTCTAGCAGCTAGGCACTGAATATAATGAATTCCTTACTTGATATCAGCAACCCACAGGGCGGTCTCCCTACCGGCAGGCAATACTCATCTGCTCCATTATTTATACTGGGTGCTTTCTGATAAATGGGTCCACGCTTAGACAACCAAGCGGCTAGTCGTCTGGTCGTGTCCAGGTGCTTTTGGGCTACTCCTGGTCACTAGTGCGGTGGAGTCCAGAGGCTAGTGTTGCTTTCACCTCCACCTACTCTATATCCTAGTTGAACTGGTCTGTATAAAGTAGCTCTTAAGGTTTTGGCCACACTCCCTCACCTTGGCAAGGGCTAACATGGCAGCTACCTGATGGACTGCCTTCTCCTCCTCCATTCTCCTCTAACAACTCTGCTCTACACTGGTTTTAACGTGCTCTATACACTCACCGGCCACTTTATTAGGTACACCATGCTAGTAACGGGTTGGACCCGCTTTTGCCTTCAGAACTGCCTCATTCTTCGTGGCATAGATACAACAAGGTGCTGGAAGCATTCCTCAGAGATTTTGGTCCATATTGACATGATGGCATCACACAGTTGCCGCAGATTTGTCGGCTGCACATCCATGATGGCGAATCTCCCGTTCCACCACATCCCAAAGATGCTCTATTGGATTGAGATCTGGTGACTGTGGAGGCCATTTGAGTACAGTGAACTCATTGTCATGTTCAAGAAACCAGTCTGAGATGATTCCAGCTTTATGACATGGCGCATTATCCTGCTGAAAGTAGCCATCAGATGTTGGGTACATTGTGGTCATAAAGGGATGGACATGGTCAGCCAACAATACTCAGGTAGGCTGTGGCGTTGCAACGATGCTCAATTGGTACCAAGGGGCCCAAAGAGTGCCAAGAAAATATTCCCCACACCATGACACCACCACCACCAGCTTGAACCGTTGATACAAGCAGGATGGATCCATGCTTTCATGTTGTTGACGCCAAATTCTGACCCTACCATCCGAATGTCGCAGCAGAAATCGAGACTCATCAGACAGGCAACGTTTTTTCCAATCTTCTACTGTCCAATTTCGATGAGCTTGTGCAAATTGTAGCCTCAGTTTCCTGTTCTTAGCTGAAAGGAGTGGCAACCCGGTGTGGTCTTCTGCTGCTGTAGCCCATCTGCCTCAAAGTTCGACGTACTGTGCGTTCAGAGATGCTCTTCTGCCTACCTTGGTTGTAACGGGTGGCAATTTGAGTCACTGTTGCCTTTCTATCGCTCGAACCAGTCTGCCCATTCTCCTCTGACCTCTGGCATCAACAAGCATTTCCGCCCACAGAACTGCCGCTCACTGGATGTTTTTCTTTTTCGGACCATTCTCTGTAAACCCTAGAGATGGTTGTGCGTGAAAATCCCAGTAGATCAGCAGTTTCTGAAATACTCAGACCAGCCCTTCTGGCACCAACAACCATGCCACGTTCAAAGGCACTCAAATCACCTTTCTTCCCCATACTGATGCTCGGTTTGAACTGCAGGAGATTGTCTTGACCATGTCTACATGCCTAAATGCACTGAGTTGCCGCCATGTGATTGGCTGATTAGAAATTAAGTGTTAACGAGCAGTTGGACAGGTGTACCTAATAAAGTGGCCGGTGAGTGTATAAAGCCTATGTAATAGCACCACCCAGTGGCGAGAAACATAAATGTCAGTACACCAGCCTGCTAGGAATCCTACAGCATTAAATAACAGCATTGTATAACAGCAATGACGTGGCATTTGTAGTTCCCACTATAACACTATAAGTGTGACACTGCATACTCGATCCATCAGCAATAACTTCCACCATTCTATCCACTGGACACACCTTGGACAGATGCTAACCTTCTAGAGCAGGGGTCAGCAACCTCCGGCTGATGTCAAACTCCCAGCATGCTCCATTCACTTCTATGGGAGTTCTATGAACAGCCAAGGAATTATGCATGCTGGGAGTCTTAGTTTCACCATAGCTGGAGTGCCGGAGGTTGCTGATCCCTGTCCTAGAGCCCTGGCATGACCACCTTCGTGGCCTCCAGAAGTTTCTTAAAAGGAACCCTCCTTTAAAGTCTGGGTCCAGGGCCTGGAGTGGTGGGCCGTGAACATGCTTGGTGTTACTGTCTAACACTGTGGGTAGGTTCCTGAAGTGTTCTTTTAAGGCTCCTCTTTTGATGGTAGAAACTGAGCTAAGTATTTCTGGCCCTGAACGGGTCGAGCGGCCTGCGCTGAATGGAAACTGTTATGTTAGCAGATTGGAATTAATTTGCTTTTTGATTATCTTGTAGGAAAACACATTTCAAGTGGAAATCTCTCACAATAGCATCTTTCAAAGAGTCTGTGGATAGCAGAGGCAACCGGTGGCCTTCATCCTCCCTTTCAGAACAATTCCCTGCGAGGCACGTGCAGCTGCACAAAGATTTCCTAACCTTAACCGAACAGAAAATCGCTCAAGGCTGCAAAAGCGTAAGAACAAGGAGCTCGATGTGACCCTGCGAGAAGTAAGGGGGGGATAAACGCGGTTCAGACCTGGGGCACAGAAACAACGCGACCTCCAGCAATGTCAGGAGCGCGCGGCGGACACCAGGCCGTATAACAGTGAGGAGATTTGTTGTTTTTGTATCCTTACGTTAGATGGATAATTCCGCTCCACGCTCGCCCTCGGGTTCAATGTTCTGCATTTTGTTTGATAATTGTATTATGCTTTCTCTTTGTGCCTCGTGTGGGCAGAAAAACCAAGGCCACGGCCCCCAAAACATTGCTTTCTGGAATTCTTTGTTTGCAGCAGAAATAGGATAGTTTTGTCATAATCAGTGAGACATTTCAATGTTGTGCCGCCATTCAAATTGCATTTATTTTTCCATTCCCTCCCCAACAAAAACTTTTTTTGCAAGTTTTTCAATGTGTTACAGTATTTTTCGCCCCATTAGATGCACTTTTTATCCCCAAAAGTGAGGAGTGGGTCTTATGGGGCGAATACTAGACTGCATTCACTATGGAAGTGCTCATTAGTACAGCAGGGTTGGGAAGTGGTGAATACAGCGCTGTCTTTTCTGGCTTTGTACTCACTGCTCCCTGGTCTTCTTCTGCCTGTGCCTCATGCTATGCTGTCACCTGCGCACAGTGTCTGTTAGGGGGTCTGATTAACATTGGGGATGGGAGTATTGGCTGCAGTCTGATTAACATTGGGGGTCTGATCTGAGGTCTGTTTGGGGTCTGATTAACATTGGGGTATAGGGGTATTAGCTGCTGTCTAATTAGCCTTGGGGTCTGATCTGAGATCTGTTTGGGGTCTGATTAAAATTGGGGGATGGGAGTAATAGCTGCAGTCTAATAAGCATTGAGGGTCTTATCTGAGGTCATTTTGGGGTCTAATTAACATTAGGGCTCTCATCTGAGGTCTGTCAGAGAGTCTGATTAACATTTGGAGTCTGATCTGAGGTCTGTTTGGGGGTCTGATTAACATTGGGGGTTTGGTCTGAGGTCTGTTTAGGGGTCTGATTAACATTGGAGGTCTAGTCTGAGGTCTGTTTGGGAGTTTGTTTGGGGGTCATAGCTGAGGTCTGATTAACATTGAGTGTCTGAGCTCTGATTAACATTGAAGCTCTGATTTTAGGTCTGTTTGGGTTCTGATTAACATTGGAGGTCTGGTCTGAGGTCTGTTTGGGAGTCTGTTTGGGGGTCATAGCTGAGGTCTGATTAACATTGAGTGTCAGAGCTCTGATCAACATTGGGCCTCTGATTTAGGTCTGTTGGGTTCTGATTAACATTGGAGGTCTGGTCTAAGGTCTGTTTGGGAGTCTGTTTGGGGGTAATAGCTGAGGTCTGATTAACATTGAGTGTCTGAGCTCTGATTAACATTGAAGCTCTAATTTTAGGTCTGTTTGGGTTCTGATTAACATTGGGGGGTCTGATCTGAGGTCTGTTTGGGGTCTGATTAACATTAGGGGTCAGATCTGGGGTCTGATTAACATTAAGTGTATGAACTGAGGTCTGATTAACATTGGGGCTCTAATCTGAGGTTTGTTTGGGGGTCTGATTGGGCTCTGAGATGAGGTCTGATTAAAATTAGGGGTCTATTTAACATTGGGGGTCTGATCTGAGGTCTGTTTGGGATCTGATTAACATTGGGGATGGGGTATTAGCTGCAATCTATTTAGCATTGGGGGTCTGATCTGAGGTCTGTTTTGGGGGGTCTAATTAGCATTAGGGGTCTCATCTGAGGTCTGTTTAGAGTCTGATAAACATTGAGGGTTCGGAGGTATTAGCTGCAGTCTAATTAGCATTGGGGGTCTGATCTGAGGCTGTATCGGGGTCTGATTAACATTGGGGGTCTGAACTGAGGTCTGATTAACATTGAGTGTCAGAGCTCTGATTAACATTGGGCCTCTGATCCTAGGTCTGTTTGGGTTCTGATTAACATTGGGGGTCTGATCTGAGGTCTGTTTTGGGGGCTAATTAGCATTAGTGGTCTCATCTGAGGTCTGTTATGGAGTCTGAAAAAATAGGGGGATGGAGGTATTAGCTGCAGTCTAATTCGCATTGGGGGTCTGATCTGATGTCTGTTTTTAGGGTCTGATTAATATTGGGGGTCTGATCTGAGATCTGTTAGGGGATCTGATTAACATTGGGGGTCTGCTGTGAAATCGGTTAGGAGGTCTCATTAACATTGGTGGTCTGAGCTGAAGTCTGTTTGAGGGTCTGATCTAAGGTCTGTTAGGGGGTCTGATCTGAGGTGTGTTTGGGGTCTGATTGACATTGGGGATGGGGGTATTAGCTGCAGTCTAGTTAGCATTGGGCATCTGATCTAAGATCTGTTTCAGGGGGCTAATTAACATTAGGGGTCTCATTTGAGGTCTGTTAGGCACTCTGATTAACATTGGAGGTTTGATCTGAGGTCTGTTTGGGGGTCTAATTAACATGAGGGGTCCGATCTGAGGTCTGTTTAGGAGTCTGATTAACATTGAGGCTCTGAGCTGAGGTCTGTTTAGGGGTCTGATTGGGGCTCTCAGCTAAGATCTGATTAAAATTGGGGCTCTGATCTGAGGTCTGTTAGAGGGTATGATCTGAGGTCTGTTTTGGTTGATCGGGGTATTAGCTGCAGTCTAATTAGCATTGATTGTCTGATCTGAGGTCTGTTTTTAGGGTCTGATAAACATTAGAGGTCTGATCTGAGGTCTGTTTGGGGTCTGATTGGGGCTCTGAGCTGAGGTCTGATTGGGGGTCTGATTAATATTGGGGGTCTGATCTGAGGTCTGTTTGGGGTCTGATTAACATTAGGGGTCAGATCTGGGGTCTGATTAACATTAAGTGTATGAACTGAGGTCTGATTAACATTGGGGCTCTAATCTGAGGTCTGTTTGGTGGTCTGATTGGGGCTCTGAGATGAGGTCTGAATTAAAATTAGGGGTCTATTTAACATTGGGGGTCTGATCTGAGGCCTGTTTGGGGTCTGATTAACATTGGGGATGGGGGTATTAGCTGCAATTTAATTAGCATTGGGGTCTGATCTGAGGTCTGTTTTGGGGGTCTAATTAGCATTAGGGGTCTCATCTGAGGTCTGTTTGGAGTCTGATAAACATTGAGGGTTCGGAGGTATTAGCTGCAGTCTAATTAGCATTGGGGGTCTGATCTGAGGTCTGTTTGGAGTCTGATAAACATTGAGGGTTCGGAGGTATTAGCTGCAGTCTAATTAGCATTGGGGGTCTGATCTGAGGTCTGTATGGGGGTCTGATTAACATTGGGGGTCTGAGCTGAGGTCTGATTAACATTGAGTGTCAGAGCTCTGATCAACATTGGGCCTCTGATCCTAGGTCTGTTTGGGTTCTGATTAACATTGGGGGTCTGATCTGAGGTCTGTTTTGGGGGCTAATTACCAATAGTGGTCTCATCTGAGGTCTGTAGGGAGTCTGATAAACATTGGGGGATGGAAGTATTAGCTGCAGTCCAATTAGCATTGGGAGTCTGATCTGAGGTTTGTTTTTAGGGTCTGATTAACAATGGGGGTCTGATCTGAGGTCTGTATGGGGTCTGATTAACATTAGGGGATCGGTTGTATTAGCTGCAGTCTAATTAGCATTGAGGATCTGATTCAGGTCTGTTTTGGGGGTCTGAGCTGAGGTCTGATTAACATTGGGGCTCTGATCTGAGGTCTGTTAGGGGTCTGATTAACATTAGGGGATTGGGTTATTAGCTGCAGTCTAATCAGCATTGGGGATCTGATCTGAGGTCTGTTTTGGGTGGGGGGGGGGGTAATTAGCATTAGGGGTCTCATCTGAAGTCAGTTAGGGCCACTGATTAAAATTGGGTGTATGAGCTGAGGTCTGATTAACTTTGAGTGTCAGAGCTCTGATTAACATTGGGCCTCTGATCCTAGGTCTGTTTGGGTTCTGATTAACATTGGGGGTCTGATCTGAGGTCTGTTTTGGGGGCTAATTAGCATTAGTGGTCTCATCTGAGGTCTGTTACGGAGTCTGAAAAAAATAGGGGGATGGAGGTATTAGCTGCAGTCTAATTAGCATTGGGGGTCTGATCTGATGTCTGCTTTTAGGGTCTGATTAACATTGGGGGTCTGATCTGAGATCTGTTAGGGGATCTGATTAACATTGGGGGTCTGATGTGATATCGGTTAGGAGGTCTCATTAACATTGGTGGTCTGAGCTGAAGTCTGTTTGAGGGTCTGATCTGAGGTCTGTTAGGGGGTCTGATCTGAGGTGTGTTTGGGGTCTGATTAACATTGGGGATGGGGGTATTAGCTGCAGTCTAGTTAGCATTGGGCATCTGATCGAAGGTCTGTTTTGGGGGGTTAATTAGCATTAGGGGTCTCATTTGAGGTCTGTTAGGCACTCTGATTAACATTGGAGGTTTGATCTGAGGTCTGTTTAGGAGTCTGATTAACAGTGAGGCTCTGAGCTGAGGTCTGTTTAGGGGTCTAATTGGGGCTCTCAGCTAAGGTCTGATTAAAATTGGGGCTCTGATCTGAGGTCTGTTAAAGGGTATGATCTGAGGTCTGTTTTGGTTGATCAGGGTATTAGCTGCAGTCTAATTAGCATTGATTGTCTAATCTGAGGTCTGTTTTTAGGGTCTGATAAACATTAGAGGTCTGATCTGAGGTCTGTTTGGGGGTTTGAGCTGAGGTCCTGCAAAAAACTTGATGATGGAGAAGTAGAAAAGTTACTGCTCTTTGAAGGCAGGGAGGAAATCATGAAAAACAAATACTGGCTGTGGCGCCAAAGGGTTAAAGCAGCCGCCGGCATCCTGGCGTAATCTCGTTACGGAGGACGCGGCAGGACGCTGCCTCCACCTGATGAATAACCATGTATTTTAGAATATGTTTAAGATGCGTCGGGCGGATTCTGGACAGACGCGATGAATGTGATGCCATGAATATGTATCGCGGTGAAGGGCAATGCAGGATGCGTGGCACAGAAATGTAAGCGGCGCCTGCTGATCGCTGCTTAGTATTTCAGCCGCCGCTTATCACCTTTTGCTCCGGCGTCTTTATTGCTCGTTTGACTTCTTTCCATTTTTAAATATCAGGAGAAGTTTGAAGCTTCGGATGTAGCGGAGGAAATATCGTATCGGCTCCCGCTGGAGGCTCAGACGTCGCCAAGCAAAAGGTTAATTTCAGCAGATTAGGAAATGAAATGCAGAGGTTAATGGATGAGCGGCGCTGGGCGGGAAGATGGATCTGACGGGAGAGCGTTTTTTTTTTTTTTAAGAGACAACTATAAGAGAAAGAAAACCGTCTCGCTAGCGCCACCGCCTGCAAGTGGCTGAGTGAATGTCTGACTTTGCACTTTCCTTACACCCCTCCCAGAAGGTGGCGCTAGTGAGGCGGTTCTCTTTCCCTAAGAGATACCTCTTTGCATATTATTTTCCCATGGAGCTGTCTCCATCCTCTGCTTGGTTACTCCGCCTGTTATTAGCACAATTGTGAAATAACATAGCTCCGGCGGTATTCAGTCACTCAATGTATGGTGGTAATATTCAGTCAGTGTATGGCAGTATTATTCAGTCACTGTATGGTGATATTATTCAGTCAGTGTATGGCAGTATTATTCAGTCAGTGTATGGTGATATTATTCAGTCACTGTATGGTGGTATTACTCAGTCACTGTATGGTGGTATTATTCAGTCACTATATGGTGGTATTATTCAGTCACTGTATGGTGGTATTATTCAGTCACTGTATGGTGGTATTATTCAGTCAATGTATGGTGGTATTATTCAGTCAGTGTATGGTGATATTAAGTCAGTGTATGGTGTGTATGGTGCTATTATTCAGTCAGTGTAGGGCAGTATTATTCAGTCAGTGTATGGTGATATTATTCAGTCACTGAATGGTGGTATTACTCAGTCAATGTATGGTGGTATTATTCAGTAAGTGTATGGTGGTATTACTCAGTCACTGTATGGAGGTATTATTCTGTCAGTGTATGGTGGTATTATTCATTCAGTGTATGGTGGTATTACTCAGTCACTGTATGGTGGTATTATTCAGTCAGTGTATGGAGGTATTATTCAGTCAGTGTATGGAGGTATTATCAGTCAGTGTATGGAGGTATTATTCAGTCAGTGTATGGTGGTATTATTTCAGTCAGTGTATGGTGATATATTCAGTCAGTGTATGGTGGTATTATTCAGTCAGTGTATGGTGGTATTATTCAGTCAGTGTATGGTGATATTATTCAGTCAGTGTATGGTGATATTATTCAGTCAGTGTATGGTGGTATTATTCAGTCAGTGTATGGTGATATTATTCAGTCAGTGTATGGTGATATTATTCAGTCAGTGTATGGTGGTATTACTCAGTCAATGTATGGTGGTATTATTCAGTAAGTGTATGGTGGTATTACTCAGTCACTGTATGGAGGTATTATTCTGTCAGTGTATGGTGGTATTATTCATTCAGTGTATGGTGGTATTACTCAGTCACTGTATGGTGGTATTATTCAGTCAGTGTATGGAGGTATTATTCAGTCAGTGTATGGAGGTATTATTCAGTCAGTGTATGGAGGTATTATTCAGTCAGTGTATGGTGGTATTATTCAGTAAGTGTATGGTGGTATTACTCAGTCAGTGTATGGAGGTATTATTCAGTCAGTGTATGGTGGTATTATTCAGTAAGTGTATGGTGGTATTACTCAGTCACTGTATGGAGGTATTATTCTGTCAGTGTATGGTGGTATTATTCATTCAGTGTATGGTGGTATTACTCAGTCACTGTATGGTGGTATTATTCAGTCAGTGTATGGAGGTATTATTCAGTCAGTGTATGGAGGTATTATTCAGTCAGTGTATGGTGGTATTATTCAGTCAGTGTATGGTGATATTATTCAGTCAGTGTATGGTGGTATTATTCAGTCAGTGTATGGTGGTATTATTCAGTCAGTGTATGGAGGTATTATTCAGTCAGTGTATGGTGGTATTATTCAGTAAGTGTATGGTGGTATTATTCATTCAGTGTATGGTGGTATTACTCAGTCACTGTATGGTGGTATTATTCAGTCAGTGTATGGAGGTATTATTCAGTCACTGTATGGTGGTATTATTCAGTCAGTGTATGGTGATATTATTCAGTCAGTGTATGGTGGTATTATTCAGTCAGTGTATGGTGGTATTATTCAGTCAGTGTATGGTGATATTATTCAGTCAGTGTATGGTGATTATTATTCAGTCAGTGTATGGTGGTATTATTCAGTCAGTGTATGGTGATATTATTCAGTCAGTGTATGGTGATATTATTCAGTCAGTGTATGGTGATATTATTCAGTCAGTGTATGGTGATATTATTCAGTCAGTGTATGGTGATATTATTCAGTCAGTGTATGGCGGTATTATTCAGTCAATGTATGGTGATATTATTCAGTCAGTGTATGGTGATATTATTCAGTCAGTGTATGGTGATATTACTCAGTCAGTGTATGGTGGTATTATTCAGTCAATGTATGGTGGTATTATTCAGTCAGTGTATGGTGATATTATTCAGTCAGTGTATGGTGATATTATTCAGTCAGTGTATGGTGGTATTATTCAGTCAGTGTATGGTGGTATTATTCAGTCACTGTATGGTGCTATTATTCAGTCACTGTATGGTGCTATTATTCAGTCACTGTATGGTGCTATTATTCAGTCACTGTATGGTGCTATTATTCAGTCACTGTATGGTGGTATTATTCAGTCACTGTATGGTGGTATTATTCAGTCACTGTATGGTGGTATTATTCAGTCACTGTATGGTGGTATTATTCAGTCACTGTATGGTGGTATTATTCTGTCACTGTATGGTGATATTATTCAGTCACTGTATGGTGGTATTATTCAGTCACTGTATGGTGGTATTATTCAGTCACTGTATGGTGGTAATATTCAGTCACTGTATGGTGGTATTATTCAGTCACTGTATGGTGGTATTATTCTGTCACTGTATGGTGATATTATTCAGTCACTGTATGGGTTTCAGTCCTGTGGTATTATTCAGTCACTGTATGGTGGGTATTATTCAGTCACTGTATGGTGGTATTATTCTGTCACTGTATGGTGATATTACTCAGTCACTGTATGGTGGTATTATTCAGTTAGTGTATGGAGGTATTCAATAACTGTATGGAGATATTATTGAGTCACTGTATGGTGGTATTCAATAACTGTATGGTGATATTATTTAGTCAATGTATGGTGGTATTATTCTGTCAGTGTATGGAGGTATTATTCAATCACTGTATGGTGGTATTATTCTGTCAGTGTATGGAGGTATTATTCAGTCACCGTATGGTGGTATTATTAAGCCAGTGTATGGTGGTATTATTCAGTCACTATTTTCTATAGTTACATAATGGGTTACATAAGGTTGAAAAAGGACACAGATCCGTCAAGTCCAACCTATGATCCTACTGTGTTGATCCTACTATATGGCAGGATTATTTGCTTAGTGAAGTCATAAAGCATGTAGAATACCCCGCACTGTATCCTGTTGTAGATATATCTTTGTTTCCATCTGTATGACGTCTTCTTGGATCAGATTGTCTCTGCCCAGTCCTGCAGGATGCTTTTCCTCTGTGGTGTGCGGAGTACAGGTCGCCTACTTCTCCTGGTCTGCCTGGGTGGATGGCGGTGGTAAATTATGTGCGGCACAATACATGGAAGGGAATCTGAAATGCGGCCTGCTTGACCTCGCTGAAAAATTCATGCTGGTTATTAATGTGACGGCCTATGGCAGAGCGGAGACCGGCGGCTGCTTCCATTCTGTTGCCCGCCGCTTGTACAAATCGCTGCTCTTGTCTGGAGGTTGTGACCCTATCAGTGATCAAGCTTCGCTGTAATTCTTCTAGAATATTCCGCTGTTTACAGTGATGACATATGATAATCCCAGTAGTAAAAATAAATGTGGTATCTATCTCATATCTATTTATCTATCTGTCTGTCTATCTATCTATCTATCTATCTATCTATCTATGTATTTATCTATCTATATATCTCGTATCTATCTATTATCTATCTATTATATATCTATCTCATATCTATCTATCTATCTATCTATCTATCTATCTATCTATCTATCTATCTATTCTCTATCTCATATCTATCTGTTCTCTATCTCATATCTATCTATCTATCTATCTCATATCTATCTATTTTCTATCTATCTATCTCATATCTATCTATCTAGAGATAAAGGAAAAAAGCGGCACCGCAGTAGATGAAGTAAAAATGGAGTGCCAGTGGCTGTGGAGGTGATCCAACATCCAAATTAAATAAATAAAAAATAATTCCACGGCACTTCCCAAATATAATAAAAAGTAATGCTGTTTATTCACCAGAACGCGACGTTTCAGTCCTCTTGCTGGGACTTTTCTCAAGCAGTGACATGTATCTATCTATCTATCTATCTAGATAGTCTATGTGTCCCCATCAGTACTAAATGTGGGTAAAATGTGAACAGACCTCCCAAGTGTCCCTCTTTTGGAGGGACAGTCCCTACTTTTGATCCATGTCCCTCTTTTTGATCTGAGGAATAGATTTGCAGTGTTACATTCACAATATCGATCCAGAAAGTGTTTGTCTGGTTCCTCTCTGTTTATTAGAGATCGTCTTGTATATTATTTCATTATTTGATGCATTTCGGATTTTAGAAATTTCTATATTCAAATAATTTTTGCGCTCTCGTGTAAATGAAAACGATTGAAGTGTGTGGACATCAGCCACCGATAGCAGAATGTGCAGCCAGCAATCTGATGGTGCCATAATTACCACCAGGCTAAGTTGCTGGCAGTGCAGTCGCTGCAGTACCACTTAGTAGAGTCTGCTGCCTTTATGGAGCTAATGGCGTGCGCTCAGTCTCTTTGGAAGATTCCTAGCTGCCGTTATTTCTCCCAAAAAGCCATCCCTGCCTTGTACTCTCTCATGGTAGAGAATGTGGGATGCTCCCTGCGATTCTCTTCTGGGCAGGGAAAGTACATGGCTTTCACTGCCCACTGTGTCAGTGTTTTTTACGGCGGTGGCGAGGCAGCACCCCATCAACATGGCCAGGTTTGACCCCTTCCCACCATATTATGGGGCTGGCTCCCACTTCCCTCTCCTTCATGGACATGTTCCTGTCCCCAACAGCAGCAGCGCACAGGGTCGCTTGCACTACCCCTTCCCTTCACGTGTCAGGTCAAGCATTTTCACACCCTGTTGGTGCCGATCGGCCTGGGAGAGAGTAGCCACACTGACGAGCAGTTACTAAAGAACATGAAGCAGCAAACAACCTGCTGGCTTTCACTCCGCCAACTCCAACTGGGCAAAGTGATCAGTGACAATGGGCGCCACATTGTAGCCACACTGAACGTGGGCGAATAAGTGCACTGGCTTATGCAAGGTGCAGTCAATGTCCTCGCATTTCAGCCATTCCTACGTGGCTAGGAACATTCTCCTGGACCTGCAGCGACACAGCGGCCTGCCAATACCCCGCTTAATCTGTAACGAACGTTCCAACCCGCTGGAATGCCCGAACAATCTGTATGTGCGGTGGAAAGCCGTGAATGATTTTGTCATGTACCAGACGGCTTTAGCAGCAGGGAACAAGCCTGGCTTCCAGCTCAGGCAGTGGCAGCTCATATGAGACCTGTCGGGAGGACACAAATTTATCAGTGGGGACAACAGCGGGATGAATGAACCTATTCAATTAGTTTTGGTTTTTTTTATGTATTTCCCATTGTATATTAATCCTACATAGACTGGGATCGACTACTGAGAGCGTCCACGTGGGGGTGAATACTTTTCCCTCTCCTTCAGGAAGTCGCGTGTTTGTCCGGATGCCGCGGGCCCTCGCTTGCATTATGAAGCCGTACATATGTATTGACTTGTGTTCTCTGGAATAATTATTGCATTCTGTGCAGACTTCAAGATCCATATCCGAGCTTGTAATCTAAACAGGAATAAAGCGCGCTGTCCCGGGGTCACATCACTCGCCTGTTCAGAGACGTACAGAATAATGACTGCCTGGATAATTACATACTTAACCTCCTGCATGCTGTACATCAGCCCGGCGGCGCGGCGACTGACACTCAGCTGGATTCTGAACTCCACGTACAAGCTGCAATTCCTGATGATGGGTCCCAGCGTTCAAGGCGTAATGATCGATCAATCTCCAGCGCAGAAGACACACGTAGAGGGGGCGGGGAGACATTATAATCATACAGAAACCATAATAATACTGTAATATTAATACAGAAACACAACACGTACTACGAGACCGGGGGAAAGGGAAATGTAGCAGAGCTCAGCGCTCTGGGGGAAATAGACACTGTACACAACTTGTGGTCAAAATAGATGCATTTAAGGCCACACCTTCTCTTCTGCTAAGCCACCCCCACTCTATCAAAGTACAGATAATGTAGTAGATGTCACCTGCAGTCCTATGTAACACCACAGATAACACAGTGATAACTCTGAGTACAGATAATGTAGTAGATGTCACCTGCAGTCCTATGTAACACCACAGATAACACAGTGATATCTCTCTGAGTACAGATAATGTAGTAGATGTCACCTGCAGTCCTATGTAACACCACAGATAACACAGTGATAACTCTCTGAGTACAGATAATGTAGTAGATGTCACCTGCAGTCCTATGTAACACCACAGATAACACAGTGATAACTCTCTGAGTACAGATAATGTAGTAGATGTCACCTGCAGTCCTATGTAACACCACAGATAACACAGTGATAACTCTCTGAGTACAGATAATGTAGTAGATGTCACCTGCAGTCCTATGTAACCACCAGATAAACACAGTGATAACTCTCTGAGTACAGATAATGTAGTAGATGTCACCTGCAGTCCTATGTAACACCACAGATAACACAGTGATAACTCTCTGAGTACAGATAATGTAGTAGATGTCACCTGCAGTCCTATGTAACACCACAGATAACACAGTGATAACTCTCTGAGTACAGATAATGTAGTAGATGTCACCTGCAGTCCTATGTAACACCACAGATAACACAGTGATAACTCTCTGAGTACAGATAATGTAGTAGATGTCACCTGCAGTCCTATGTAACACCACAGATAACACAGTGATAACTCTCTGAGTACAGATAATGTAGTAGATGTCACCTGCAGTCCTATGTAACACCACAGATAACACAGTGATAACTCTCTGAGTACAGATAATGTAGTAGATGTCACCTGCAGTCCTATGTAACACCACAGATAACACAGTGATAACTCTCTGAGTACAGATAATGTAGTAGATGTCACCTGCAGTCCTATGTAACACCACAGATAACACAGTGATAACTCTCTGAGTACAGATAATGTAGTAGATGTCACCTGCAGTCCTATGTAACACCACATAACACAGTGATAACTCTCTGAGTACAGATAATGTAGTAGATGTCACCTGCAGTCCTATGTAACACCACAGATAACACAGTGATAACTCTCTGAGTACAGATAATGTAGTAGATGTCACCTGCAGTCCTATGTAACACCACAGATAACACAGTGATAAACTCTCTGAGTACAGATAATGTAGTAGATGTCACCTGCAGTCCTATGTAACACCACAGATAACACAGTGATAACTCTCTGAGTACAGATAATGTAGTAGATGTCACCTGCAGTCCTATGTAACACACAGATAACACAGTGATAACTCTCTGAGTACAGATAATGTAGTAGATGTCACCTGCAGTCCTATGTAACACCACAGATAACACAGTGATAACTCTCTGAGTACAGATAATGTAGTAGATGTCACCTGCAGTCCTATGTAACACCACAGATAACACAGTGATAACTCTCTGAGTACAGATAATGTAGTAGATGTCACCTGCAGTCCTATGTAACACCACAGATAACACAGTGATAACTCTCTGAGTACAGATAATGTAGTAGATGTCACCTGCAGTCCTATGTAACACCACAGATAAACACAGTGATAACTCTCTGAGTACAGATAATGTAGTAGATGTCACCTGCAGTCCTATGTAACACCACAGATAACACAGTGATAACTCTCTGAGTACAGATAATGTAGTAGATGTCACCTGCAGTCCTATGTAACACCACAGATAACACAGTGATAACTCTCTGAGTACAGATAATGTAGTAGATGTCACCTGCAGTCCTATGTAACACCACAGATAACACAGTGATAACTCTCTGAGTACAGATAATGTAGTAGATGTCACCTGCAGTCCTATGTAACACCACAGATAACACAGTGATAACTCTCTGAGTACAGATAATGTAGTAGATGTCACCTGCAGTCCTATGTAACACCACAGATAACACAGTGATAACTCTCTGAGTACAGATAATGTAGTAGATGTCACCTGCAGTCCTATGTAACACCACAGATAACACAGTGATAACTCTCTGAGTACAGATAATGTAGTAGATGTCACCTGCAGTCCTATGTAACACCACAGATAACACAGTGATAACTCTCTGAGTACAGATAATGTAGTAGATGTCACCTGCAGTCCTATGTAACACCACAGATAACACAGTGATAACTCTCTGAGTACAGATAATGTAGTAGATGTCACCTGCAGTCCTATGTAACACCACAGATAACACAGTGATAACTCTCTGAGTACAGATAATGTAGTAGATGTCACCTGCAGTCCTATGTAACACCACAGATAACACAGTGATAACTCTCTGAGTACAGATAATGTAGTAGATGTCACCTGCAGTCCTATGTAACACCACAGATAACACAGTGATAACTCTCTGAGTACAGATAATGTAGTAGATGTCACCTGCAGTCCTATGTAACACCACAGATAACACAGTGATAACTCTGAGAGTACAGATAATGTAGTAGATGTCACCTGCAGTCCTATGTAACACCACAGATAAACACAGTGATAACTCTCTGAGTACAGATAATGTAGTAGATGTCACCTGCAGTCCTATGTAACACCACAGATAACACAGTGATAACTCTCTGAGTACAGATAATGTAGTAGATGTCACCTGCAGTCCTATGTAACACCACAGATAACACAGTGATAACTCTCTGAGTACAGATAATGTAGTAGATGTCACCTGCAGTCCTATGTAACACCACAGATAACACAGTGATAACTCTCTGAGTACAGATAATGTAGTAGATGTCACCTGCAGTCCTATGTAACACCACAGATAACACAGTGATAACTCTCTGAGTACAGATAATGTAGTAGATGTCACCTGCAGTCCTATGTAACACCACAGATAACACAGTGATAACTCTCTGAGTACAGATAATGTAGTAGATGTCACCTGCAGTCCTATGTAACACCACAGATAACACAGTGATAACTCTCTGAGTACAGATAATGTAGTAGATGTCACCTGCAGTCCTATGTAACACCACAGATAACACAGTGATAACTCTCTGAGTACAGATAATGTAGTAGATGTCACCTGCAGTCCTATGTAACACCACAGATAACACAGTGATAACTCTCTGAGTACAGATAATGTAGTAGATGTCACCTGCAGTCCTATGTAACACCACAGATAACACAGTGATAACTCTCTGAGTACAGATAATGTAGTAGATGTCACCTGCAGTCCTATGTAACACCACAGATAACACAGTGATAACTCTCTGAGTACAGATAATGTAGTAGATGTCACCTGCAGTCCTATGTAACACCACAGATAACACAGTGATAACTCTCTGAGTACAGATAATGTAGTAGATGTCACCTGCAGTCCTATGTAACACCACAGATAACACAGTGATAACTCTCTGAGTACAGATAATGTAGTAGATGTCACCTGCAGTCCTATGTAACACCACAGATAACACAGTGATAACTCTCTGAGTACAGATAATGTAGTAGATGTCACCTGCAGTCCTATGTAACACCACAGATAACACACAGTGATAACTCTCTGAGTACAGATAATGTAGTAGATGTCACCTGCAGTCCTATGTAACACCACAGATAACACAGTGATAACTCTCTGAGTACAGATAATGTAGTAGATGTCACCTGCAGTCCTATGTAACACCACAGATAACACAGTGATAACTCTCTGAAGTACAGATAATGTAGTAGATGTCACCTGCAGTCCTATGTAACACCACAGATAACACAGTGATAACTCTCTGAGTACAGATAATGTAGTAGATGTCACCTGCAGTCCTATGTAACACCACAGATAACACAGTGATAACTCTCTGAGTACAGATAATGTAGTAGATGTCACCTGCAGTCCTATGTAACACCACAGATAACACAGTGATAACTCTCTGAGTACAGATAATGTAGTAGATGTCACCTGCAGTCCTATGTAACACCACAGATAACACAGTGATAACTCTCTGAGTACAGATAATGTAGTAGATGTCACCTGCAGTCCTATGTAACACCACAGATAACACAGTGATAACTCTCTGAGTACAGATAATGTAGTAGATGTCACCTGCAGTCCTATGTAACACCACAGATAACACAGTGATAACTCTCTGAGTACAGATAATGTAGTAGATGTCACCTGCAGTCCTATGTAACACCACAGATAACACAGTGATAACTCTCTGAGTACAGATAATGTAGTAGATGTCACCTGCAGTCCTATGTAACACCACAGATAACACAGTGATAACTCTCTGAGTACAGATAATGTAGTAGATGTCACCTGCAGTCCTATGTAAACACCACAGATAACACAGTGATAACTCTCTGAGTACAGATAATGTAGTAGATGTCACCTGCAGTCCTATGTAACACCACAGATAACACAGTGATAACTCTCTGAGTACAGATAATGTAGTAGATGTCACCTGCAGTCCTATGTAACACCACAGATAACACAGTGATAACTCTCTGAGTACAGATAATGTAGTAGATGTCACCTGCAGTCCTATGTAAACACCACAGATAACACAGTGATAACTCTCTGAGTACAGATAATGTAGTAGATGTCACCTGCAGTCCTATGTAACACCACAGATAAACACAGTGATAACTCTCTGAGTACAGATAATGTAGTAGATGTCACCTGCAGTCCTATGTAAACACCACAGATAACACAGTGATAACTCTCTGAGTACAGATAATGTAGTAGATGTCACCTGCAGTCCTATGTAACACCACAGATAACACAGTGATAACTCTCTGAGTACAGATAATGTAGTAGATGTCACCTGCAGTCCTATGTAACACCACAGATAACACAGTGATAACTCTCTGAGTACAGATAATGTAGTAGATGTCACCTGCAGTCCTATGTAACACCACAGATAACACAGTGATAACTCTCTGAGTACAGATAATGTAGTAGATGTCACCTGCAGTCCTATGTAACACCACAGATAACACAGTGATAACTCTCTGAGTACAGATAATGTAGTAGATGTCACCTGCAGTCCTATGTAACACCACAGATAACACAGTGATAACTCTCTGAGTACAGATAATGTAGTAGATGTCACCTGCAGTCCTATGTAACACCACAGATAACACAGTGATAACTCTCTGAGTACAGATAATGTAGTAGATGTCACCTGCAGTCCTATGTAACACCACAGATAACACAGTGATAACTCTCTGAGTACAGATAATGTAGTAGATGTCACCTGCAGTCCTATGTAACACCACAGATAACACAGTGATAACTCTCTGAGTACAGATAATGTAGTAGATGTCACCTGCAGTCCTATGTAACACCACAGATAACACAGTGATAACTCTCTGAGTACAGATAATGTAGTAGATGTCACCTGCAGTCCTATGTAACACACACAGATAACACAGTGATAACTCTCTGAGTACAGATAATGTAGTAGATGTCACCTGCAGTCCTATGTAACACCACAGATAACACACAGTGATAACTCTCTGAGTACAGATAATGTAGTAGATGTCACCTGCAGTCCTATGTAACACCACAGATAACACAGTGATAACTCTCTGAGTACAGATAATGTAGTAGATGTCACCTGCCAGTCCTATGTAACACCACAGATAACACAGTGATAACTCTCTGAGTACAGATAATGTAGTAGATGTCACCTGCAGTCCTATGTAACACCACAGATAACACAGTGATAACTCTCTGAGTACAGATAATGTAGTAGATGTCACCTGCAGTCCTATGTAACACCACAGATAACACAGTGATAACTCTCTGAGTACAGATAATGTAGTAGATGTCACCTGCAGTCCTATGTAACACCACAGATAACACAGTGATAACTCTCTGAGTACAGATAATGTAGTAGATGTCACCTGCAGTCCTATGTAACACCACAGATAACACAGTGATAACTCTCTGAGTACAGATAATGTAGTAGATGTCACCTGCAGTCCTATGTAACACCACAGATAAACACAGTGATAACTCTCTGAGTACAGATAATGTAGTAGATGTCACCTGCAGTCCTATGTAACACCACAGATAACACAGTGATAACTCTCTGAGTACAGATAATGTAGTAGATGTCACCTGCAGTCCTATGTAACACCACAGATAACACAGTGATAACTCTCTGAGTACAGATAATGTAGTAGATGTCACCTGCAGTCCTATGTAAACACCACAGATAACACAGTGATAACTCTCTGAGTACAGATAATGTAGTAGATGTCACCTGCAGTCCTATGTGTAACACCACAGATAACACAGTGATAACTCTCTGAGTACAGATAATGTAGTAGATGTCACCTGCAGTCCTATGTAACACCACAGATAACACAGTGATAACTCTCTGAGTACAGATAATGTAGTAGATGTCACCTGCAGTCCTATGTAACACCACAGATAACACAGTGATAACTCTCTGAGTACAGATAATGTAGTAGATGTCACCTGCAGTCCTATGTAACACCACAGATAACACAGTGATAACTCTCTGAGTACAGATAATGTAGTAGATGTCACCTGCAGTCCTATGTAACACCACAGATAACACAGTGATAACTCTCTGAGTACAGATAATGTAGTAGATGTCACCTGCAGTCCTATGTAACACCACAGATAACACAGTGATAACTCTCTGAGTACAGATAATGTAGTAGATGTCACCTGCAGTCCTATGTGTAACACCACAGATAACACAGTGATAACTCTCTGAGTACAGATAATGTAGTAGATGTCACCTGCAGTCCTATGTAACACCACAGATAACACAGTGATAACTCTCTGAGTACAGATAATGTAGTAGATGTCACCTGCAGTCCTATGTAACACCACAGATAACACAGTGATAACTCTCTGAGTACAGATAATGTAGTAGATGTCACCTGCAGTCCTATGTAACACCACAGATAACACAGTGATAACTCTCTGAGTACAGATAATGTAGTAGATGTCACCTGCAGTCCTATGTAACACCACAGATAACACAGTGATAACTCTCTGAGTACAGATAATGTAGTAGATGTCACCTGCAGTCCTATGTAACACCACAGATAACACAGTGATAACTCTCTGAGTACAGATAATGTAGTAGATGTCACCTGCAGTCCTATGTAACACCACAGATAACACAGTGATAACTCTCTGAGTACAGATAATGTAGTAGATGTCACCTGCAGTCCTATGTAACACCACAGATAACACAGTGATAACTCTCTGAGTACAGATAATGTAGTAGATGTCACCTGCAGTCCTATGTAACACCACAGATAACACAGTGATAACTCTCTGAGTACAGATAATGTAGTAGATGTCACCTGCAGTCCTATGTAACACCACAGATAACACAGTGATAACTCTCTGAGTACAGATAATGTAGTAGATGTCACCTGCAGTCCTATGTAACACCACAGATAACACAGTGATAACTCTCTGAGTACAGATAATGTAGTAGATGTCACCTGCAGTCCTATGTAACACCACAGATAACACAGTGATAACTCTCTGAGTACAGATAATGTAGTAGATGTCACCTGCAGTCCTATGTAACACCACAGATAACACAGTGATAACTCTCTGAGTACAGATAATGTAGTAGATGTCACCTGCAGTCCTATGTAACACCACAGATAACACAGTGATAACTCTCTGAGTACAGATAATGTAGTAGATGTCACCTGCAGTCCTATGTAACACCACAGATAACACAGTGATAACTCTCTGAGTACAGATAATGTAGTAGATGTCACCTGCAGTCCTATGTAACACCACAGATAACACAGTGATAACTCTCTGAGTACAGATAATGTAGTAGATGTCACCTGCAGTCCTATGTAACACCACAGATAACACAGTGATAACTCTCTGAGTACAGATAATGTAGTAGATGTCACCTGCAGTCCTATGTAACACCACAGATAACACAGTGATAACTCTCTGAGTACAGATAATGTAGTAGATGTCACCTGCAGTCCTATGTAACACCACAGATAACACAGTGATAA
>ONZH01028745.1:0-18177 GCA_900303285.1 Rhinella marina
TTGTTCTTGGTAATCAAGAAATGTCTGTGAATGTTTTCTTGTATAAAATAAAAGAATTATGTGTGGCCACATGAAACAAATAAATTACTAATTTCTTATACCAAGTATAGGATTTTCTTGATACTTGGTATGGCTGTAAAACTTGGTCCAAAAGGTCCACTCCCCCCATATACTTATTGTAGTCAATGATTGACACAGGATTTTGTTTTGGGGTGGTGGAACCTAGTTCCACAACAGCTGTTGTGGCATCTGTGTGGATTGAGCTAAGGATAAATATATCTCTTTTGTCCTTAAGGGCAAGTAGCTCTCCACTGCGAACCCCACCAGACTCCCCTTTTTAAACTTGGCATTCACCAGTGACTGTGGAAACCCTTGCCGATTCTTGCAAATGGTCCCACAAGCCCGTTTTTTTCAAGCAAATTTCTGAAAAGTGGTATGGTTGTATAATAATTGTTTACATACAGAATATAGCCTTTTGGAGTAATGGGTTAAACAGATCCCAAACTATTTTTCCATTTGTCCCTAGATAGGGAGGGCATCCTGGTGGGTTTAATTTGCTGTCCTTTCCTTCATAAATGCGAAACGATGACGTATATACCCTGTTGAACTTTCGCACATTTTATAGAGTTTAATTCCAAAACTTGCCCTTTTGGATGGAATATACTGTTTTATGTGCAATCCCCCTTTAAATTTTACAAGGGACTCATTAATAGACATGTTTTGGGTGGGGGTATAAAGCTCTAAAAATAATTTTGACAGCTCTGTGATGATGGGTCTAATTTTGTAAAGCTTGTCAAATTCAGGTGCATTTTTAGGGGGACACTGGTTGTTATCATTGAAATGCCAAAATCTCATTAGCATCTCATACCGTGTTCTTGGAAGGATGGCAGAAAAAGCAGGGGTAGTTAGAACAGGGCGCGTGGACCAGTAAGATCGTATACTTGGTTTTTTAACAAGTCCCATGGCAAATGTAAGACCTAGAAATTTTTTTATCTCCTGAATGTTTGTTGGGTGCCATATGTTTGGTCTTGCATAATAGGAGCAGGGATTTTTTGTGATAAAGGTGCTAAATTTTCAACCTCTACATTTATACCTGGGATGGCAGTAAAGTCAGGGACAAATGGGGTTGCAGAATTTGCAGCTTCCCATCTTGGGAAAGCTACATCAAAAAGAGTTCTGGACTGGGCTCCTTCACTGGTGCTAGGCAAGTCGCTTGTTGCGATTAGACTCTGAATTGGAGAGGTTTCTCCAAAAGCCCCCTCTGAATCCCCTTGATTGATCCTTTCTGGGGATGGTCCAGAATGGCAGCTGCTTTCTGAACTTTCACTTTCACTGGGATCGAAACCCTCAAAATCCTCATCCCCATCTGACACTACACTCTCCTCACTGTCAGAACATAACAGAGCAAATGCCTCCTCTGCTGTGTATAGCTGACGTGCCATTGTTATATTGTACCTCTTTTATACAGCGATCCGTACAGAAGTAGATATAGTATAATGTGACTCATCAATGAACGGCTGAATGGATTGCTGAATGAACAGATCAATTAACTGCTGAATGAATTGCTGAATGAACAGATCAATTACTGCTGAATGGATTGCTGAATGAACGGATCAATTAACTGCTGAATGAATTGCTGAATGAACGGATCAATTAACTGCTGAATGAATTGCTGAATGAATGGATCAATTAACTGCTGAATGGATTGCTGAATGAACGGATCAATTAACTGCTGAATGAATTGCTGAATGAACGGATCAATTAACTGCTGAATGAATTGCTGAATGAACGGATCAATTAACTGCTGAATGGATTGCTGAATGAACGGATCAATTAACTGCTGAATGAATTGCTAAATGAACGGATCAATTAACTGCTGAATGAATTGCTAAATGAACGGATCAATTAACTGCTGAATGGATTGCTGAATGAATGAATCAATTAACTGCTGAATGGATTTCTGAATGAACGGATCAATTAACTGCTGAATGAATTGCTAAATGAACGGATCAATTAACTGCTGAACGGATTGCTGAATGAACGGATCAATTAACTGCTTAATGGATTGCTGAATGAAAGGATCAATTAACTGCTGAATGGATTGCTGAATGAACGGATCAATTAAGTGCTGAATGGATTGCTGAATGAACAGATCAATTAACTGCTGAATGAACTGATAAATTAACTGCTGAACGGATTGCTGAATGAACGGATCAATTAACTGCTGAATGGATTGCTGAATGAACGGATCAATTAACTGCTGAATGGATTGCTGAATGAACAGATCAATTAACTGCTGAATGGATTGCTGAATGAACAGATCAATTAACTGCTGAATGGATTGCTGAATGAACAGATCAATTACTGCTGAATGGATTGCTGAATGAACAGATCAATTAACTGCTGAATAGATTGCTGAATGAACGGATCAATTAACTGCTGAATGGATTGTGGAATGAACGGATCAATTAACTGCTGAATGGATTGCTGAATGAACAGATCAATTAACTGCTGAATAGATTGCTGAATGAACGGATCAATTAACTGCTGAATGGATTGCTGAATGAACAGATCAATTAACTGCTGAATGGATTGCTGAATGAACAGATCAATTAACTGCTGAATGGATTGCTGAATGAACAGATCAATTAACTGCTGAATGGATTGCTGAATGAACAGATCAATTAACTGCTGAATGAATTGCTAAATGAACAGATCAATTAACTGCTGAATAGATTGCTGAATGAACGGATCAATTAACTGCTGAATGGATTGCTGAATGAACAGATCAATTAACTGCTGAATAAATTGCTAAATGAACAGATCAATTAACTGCTGAATGGATTGCTGAATGAACAGATCAATTAACTGCTGAATAAATTGCTAAATGAACAGATCAATTAACTGCTGAATGGATTGTGGAATGAACAGATCAATTAACTGCTGAATGGATTGCTGAATGAACGGATCAATTAATTGCTGAATGGACGGATCAATGAATTGCTAAATGAACGGATAAATTAACTGCTGAACGGATTGCTGAATGAACGGATAAATTAACTGCTGAACGGATTGCTGAATGAACGGATCAATTAACTGCTGAATGAATTGCTGAATGAATGGATCAATTAACTGCTGAATGAATTGCTGAATGAATGGATCAATTAACTGCTGAATGAATTGCTGAATGAACGGATCAATTAACTGCTGAAATTGCTGAATGAATGGATCAATTAAGTGCTGAATGAATTGCGGAATAAACGGATAAATTAACTGGATCTGGACTGATAATTCAACTGAAGAACTGATCAATGAACTGGATCTGGACTTGTACTGTAGAAACTGATCGTTTATATGATATGTATATATATGGTATATGTCTCTCACTCTCTCTCTCTTTCTCTCCTGCTGTCACTCTCTCCTCTGATCTCTGACACTGACAGGAGATGGAGGGAGAAAGGGTGTTTTATAGTCCCCAAGAGCGGGAAGTTTGTTGCTGCAACAAACTTTCCTGTGATTGCTATGATAGCTTATCATAGCGATCATATGTCCGGGACCTGAACCAGTCAGGTACCAGACATTCCCCCCGGCACTGAGGCTGGTATGTAACAGCCTGTTAGGGGGTTAAGAGGAGTGCCGAGACTTGGTAACGAGCAGTGGTTAATCTACATCGCCGCTGCACTGTCGTGCACACAGCAATGTAGATTAACAGCTCTGCTTCTGGACATTGCCCACGGACATTGAGCGGAGGCTGTTAGCAACATCTTGCCTTGGGGGCTTGCGGCGGTTTTGGGCAGTCTGCGGGTCCCGATCGCCCTGCAAAACGGGGAAATTAATCTACGTAGCTGCTGCACAAAGCCCAGCAAGCAGCTACGTAGATTAACCGTGGGCAGTCAGGAAGGGGTTAATCATAAAAAAAAATTAAAATTTTAAAAAATGTTTATAATTGTACTTCAGCATACCATAGAAATATCTGACAAAAATATCTGAAAACACTGAAGCTGCAAACTTTGTAAAAAACAAAGTTTCTGTCAGTTCCAAGAGTTTTGTCCACAATTGTTAAAAGCTACAACCTTTGCCCTAAACTTATTCTTCCAGGGAATGCTTTTAGTAGAACCTGTCTTGTTGCAATCTTTACCCACCACCTACTAAACAAGACTGTGACACCATTTTTTCGTCACAATCCCTGATGTGTTACATAAATTGGCAGCTACTTTATAAACATTGTAGGTAGCTCCCATGAACATAGGTATACTATAGTCTTGTATAACATCTGAGTTGTACAGAGCCATAAAATGGCACCCATATACTTATATGAGGATCTACTGTAACCCCATATGCCTCAAATATTTATACAGAATTGATTTTGTCTTAATTGTCTGTTCCATCAGATATCATATATATCAGATATATATGCAGATATATTTCCTGGGAAGTATTGCTTCTAGGGAAGAATATCTCTATAATACAGCACTATACAGAGCATCATATAGTGGACATGGAGTGCTTACTAAGTACCCTCGCGCAATGCTGGAGTCTCCTGCTACACAGCCAATAAACATGCAGGGAGGTACTAACTTAATAGTAGTAATGCTCTCTGTGCACTGTGCCCCCTCCAGAGTAGAAATGCCCATTGTGCCCCCTCCAGAATAAAAATGCCCATTGTGCCCTCTCCAGAGTAGAAATTCTCTTTGTGGCCCCTCCAGAATAAAAATGCCCATTGTGCCCACTCCAGAGTAAAAATGTCCATTGTGCCTCCTTCACATTAGTAATGCCCTCTGTGCCCCCTCCATAGTAGTAATGCCCTCTGTGCCCCCTCCATAGTAGTAATGCCCATTGTGCCCCCTTCACATTATTAATGCCCATTGTGCCCATTTCGCCTTTGCAATACCCATTGTGCCCCCTCCAGAGTAGAAATGCCCATTGTGCCCCCTCCAGAATAAAAATGCCCATTGTGGCCCCTCCAGAATAAAAATGCCCATTGTGCCCCCTCCAGAGTAAAAATGTCCATTGTGCCTCCTTCACATTAGTAATGCCCTCTGTGCCCTCTCCATAGTAGTAACGCCCTCTGAGCCCCCTCCATAGTAGTAATGCCCCCTGTTCCCCCTCCAGAGTAAAAATGCCCATTGTGCCCCCTCCAGAGTAAACATGTCCTCTGTGCCCCCTCCAGAGTAAAATGCCCATTGTGCGCCCTCCATAGTAAAAATGCCCATTGTGCCCCTTCACATTAGTAATGCCCTCTGTGCCCCCTCCATAGTAGTAATGCCCTCTGTGCCCCCTCCATAGTAATAAAGACCTCTGCCTCCCCTCCATAGTAATAAAGTCCTCTGTGACCCCTCCATAGTAATAAAGCCCTCTGTGCCCCCTCCATATTTATGAAGCCCTCTGTGCCCCCTCCATAGTTATAAAGCCCTCTGTGCCCCTCCATACTTATAAAGTCCTCTCTGCCCCCCTCCATACATATAAAGTCCTCTCTGCCCCCTCTGTATAAAAAAAAAAACAAAAAAAAACACAGCACTACTTACCTTGTCCAGTTCCTGAAGCTCGCAGTCCTCTTGTCTTCACTCCAGGCACAGATCGCGCTGCAGCACTGTGTGGGCGGAGCTTATGCAGATTTCCAGTCTACAGGCTCCGCCGGCAGCCGACCTGAAGCAGGGGAGGAGCGCAGGGAGCAGAGCGGTGAGTAACATCAGCTCCCTGCACTCCAGCAATGAGCGCTTCCATCTGTATTGATGGAAGCGCTCATTGCTTCTGGCACCCTGTGAGAGCGTGCATGCAGGGGTCCGGACAACGGTCCTCCAGTTGAGTACCCTTGGTGTAGGGACAGCAATAGTTTTTTTTTGGCAGGGTTTAGTGTTTAAAGGATTGAGAGACCCAAAAGTCCTTTTAAGGACTATTGTTTTATCTGGCTGCAATATTTATTATTAGCTCAACCTGCGCTAAATTGAGCGCAATTGTTTGGCCGCTGCTGACAGTGACACAACCTCTGCTACATCTCTTGTGTTACCTTTGCTCATCCTAAATATCTGTGACAGTCAGTATAATTATTTGGCTGCTGGTGACAGTGACACAACCTGCACTAGATCTCTTGTGCTGCATTTGCACTTCCTAAATATCTGTGACATTCAGTGTAATGTTTTCGCCGCTGGTGACACTGAAACAACCTGTGCTACATATCTTGTGCTACATTTGTGCATCCTAAATATCTGTGACATTCGGTGTAATTTTTTTGCCGCTGGTGACAGTGACACAACCTGCACTAGATCTCTTGTGCTGCATTTGCACTTCCTAAATATCTGTGACATTCAGTGTAATGTTTTCGCCGCTGGTGACACTGAAACAACCTGTGCTACATATCTTGTGCTACATTTGTGCATCCTAAATATCTGTGACATTCAGTGTAATTTTTTCTCCGCTAGTGACAATGACACAACCTGCGCTATATATCTGCTGTATAACATTTGCGCATCTTAAATATCTGTGATATGGAGTGTATTTTTTTCGCCACTGGTGACAGTGACACAACCTGTGCTACATCTGTTGTATAACATTTGCGCATTCTAAATATCTGTGACATTCAGTGTAATTTTTTCGCCGCTGGTGACAGTGAAACAATCTGCGCCACATCTGTTGTATAACATTCGCGCATCCTAAATACCTGAGACATTCAGTGTATTTTTTTTGCCGCTAGTTATATTGAGACAACCTGTACTATATCTGTTGTACAACATTTGTGCATTCTAAATATCTGTGACATTCAGTGTAATTTTTTTGCCGCTGGTGACAGTGACACAACCTGCGCTACATCTGCTTTATAATATTTGCACATCCTGAATATCTGTGACATTCAGTGTATTTTTTTCACCGCTGGTGACAGTGACACAACCTTCGCTACATCTGTTGTATAACATTTGCTCATCCTAAATATCTGTGACATTGAGTGTAAATTTTTCGCCGCTAGTTACATTGAGACAACCTGTACTACATCTGTTGTATCACATTTGTGCATTCTAAATATCTGTGACATTCAGTGTAAATCTTTCGCCGCTGTTGACAGTGAAACAATCTGCGCTAAATCTGTTGTATAATATTTGCAACTTCTAAATATCTGTGACATTCAGTGTAATGTTTTCGCCGCTGGTGACAGTAAAACAACCTGCGCTACATCTGTTGTATAACATTTGCGCATCCTAAATATCTATGACATTCAGTGTAATTTTTTCTCCGCTGGTGAAAGTGACACAACCTGCCCTACATCTGTTGTATAACATTTGCGCATCCTTAATATCTGTGACATTCAGTGTAATTTTTTCATCCCTGATGACAGTGAAACAACCTGTGCTACATATCTTGTGTTACATTTGTGCATCCTAAATATCTGTGACATTTAGTGTCTTTTTTTTTTTACGCTGGTGACAGTGAAACAACCTGCACTACATCTCTTGTGTTACAGTTGCGCATTCTAAATATCTGTGACATTCAGTGTAATTTTTTTGCTGCTGGTGACAGTGACACAACCTGCGCTACATCTGCTGTATAACATTTATACATCCTAAATATCTGTGACATTCAGTGTATTTTTTTCGCCGCTGGTGACAGTGAAACAACCTGCGCTACATCTTTTGTGTTACATTTGCGCATCTTAAATATCTGTTACATTCAGCTTATTTTTTTTGTTCGCTGGAGACAAACAACCTGCGGTACATCTCTTGTGTTACATTTGCGCATCCTAAATATCTGTGACATTCAGTGTGATTTTTTTGCTGCTGCTGACAGTGAAACAACCTGCGCTTTATCTGTTGTATAACATTTGGACATCCTAAATATCTGTGACATTGAGTGTAATTTTATTTGCGCATACACTTACAAAACCTGCGCTTATGTACGTGTGACATACTTGCAAGCCTATATACAAGGCGAAACTGTGCCTGCTGGCAGAGTACAAGAAACACAGTTTGCTAGTTTGCAGGGCATTGCAGGACACCACTCTTGAAGCCACACTAGTGCGACCAGGTGCTTGGTTGGATTGCAGCAGATAATGCTTTCAGTCGGTTAAGCACCAACCTGTCTTCCACAAAGTCCAATCTCAGTAACCAAGAGTCTGGTCAACAGAATCCTCACCCTGATCCTCCTTCCTCCCACCATGGAGAGTCTTGGCAAACAAGTGATCCCACACTCGGATAATCCGAGGAGCTCTTTTCATCGCCATTCCTTGATTTGGGCCTCTCGCCAAACCTGCTTGAAGAAGGACATGAGGATATCTTGTGTACTGATTTCCCAAACTTTTAAGCATACACAATCAGAAGAAGATCACGCTGGGAAACGGCAATTAGTGTCTCACGAGGTGGATGATGATGATGAGACACAGATGCCAATAAGTCAAAGGCAATTTGTTTCTGAAGAGGTTGATGATGAGGATGAGACACAGTTGTCAATAAGTGAGGTTCATGTTAGGTCAACAAGTCAGGAGGAGGACCAGAGTGAGGAAGTGGAAGAGAAGGTGGTGGACGATGAAATCACTGACCCAACCTGGAAAGTTGGCAAGCCAAGCAAGGACAGCAGTACAGAGAGGGAGGGATGTGAGCATGCGCTAGAACTCCCCATTCCACATGTGGCCAGGTTTTGTGAGCAGCAAATCATGGCCGTCGCCTTTCCAGTCAGCTTCCGCTCTTCACAAGCGACGAGTGGGTATGGATGTCTGATATCTGTGAGGTTTTATGCAACTTTGAGGAATCAACACAGATGGTGAGCGGCGATGTCACTATTATTACCGTAACCATCCCACTTCTGTGTCTACTGAAACGTTTGCTGCTCACAATTAAGGCAGACACTTTTCATGTGGAAGGGGTGGAGATGGCTGAAGACAGTACACAGGGTGATAGCCAGACCACCTTCAGTTCATCTTCTTAGTGCGAATTGATTGATGATGAGGAGGAGCAGGATACAGTTGCCTCCGGTACAGAGGGTAGTACCCATAGCAGGATTATTCCATCTCTTCAGCGTGGATGGGCTGAAGAGGAGGAAAAGGATGAGGAGATTGAGAGTCATACTCCTGTTGAGGACAGCGAAGTCTTGTCTGTTGGGACTCTATGTTATGACTTTATGTTATGCTGCCTTTCCCGTGACTCTCGCATTTTGGCCAACACCGATTACTGGTTGTTCACCCTTCTTGACCCCCACTACAAAGAGAACTTCTCATCTCACATTCCTGTGGTGGAGAGGACTAGTAAAATGGTGCAATACCAGAGGGTCCTTGTGGAAAAATTGCTTCAACAATTTCCAGCTGACAACACTGGAGGCAGAGGACGTAGTTCCTTGGACAACTGAGGAGGGGAGAAGAGGGAAAAACACAGCAGTTCCAACAGAGGCAAGGCAACACTCTCCAAGGCCTGGGAGAGTTTGGGACACCCCACCAGCGCCCTCGCCCTGATGCGCTGCCTAGTGTCACAAGGAGGGAAAAGTTTTGGAAGATGGTGAAGGAGTACGTAGCTGACCGTGTCAGCATCCTCAGTGATCCCTCTGTGTCTTACAACTAAGCTGGACACATGGCACAAACTGGCGTTCTATGCCTTGGAGGTGCTGGCCTGCCCTGCCGCCAGCGTTTTGTGAGAGTGGGTATTTAGTGCTGCTGGGGGCATAATTACTGATAAGTGCATCTGCCTGTCAACTGAAAATGCTGACAGGTTGACTCTTATCAAAATTAACAAGGCCTGGATTGCCCCTACTCCACCAGAGGAAAGTGGCTGAACATAAAGGCACTTTAAATTTGGCTTTTATGGTGTATTGAATACACTATATTCCCATGCACCCCTTCAGTCTTCCTTTTCTCGTCCTCTCCTCCTCCATCATATCAACATGCTTATTAGGCTGCCCCCGCTCCTAATGTTTTAGACGGTCAGCTCAGCAGCAGATCCTCACCCCTAATGTTTTAGAGGGTCACCAGCAGGCCCTTGCTCCTAATGTTTTTGAGGGTCACCATCAGGCTATCGATTATAATTTTTCACGGGTGTGTATGATTTCTTCCTTTATGTGTAATACAGGGTGTATTGGAGTGCCTGTTCCTTGTAATTTTGGCAGTCATTTCACTTAATGCATAGGCTTTATGAGTGTAGGAGTCCCACTACCTTAAAAATTGTACCACAATGTGAATGAGGCCCTCCTTTATGTGATATACAGGTTGTATCGGAGTGCCTCTTCCTTGTAATTGTTGGCAGCCCTTGCACTTTATATACAAGTAAATATACAGGAAAGAATGTTTCCTAACAATTTTCCTTTAAAATCGATTTTATCTTCGGTTTTGTGCGTATATATATATATTCGTTGCAGTCATAGTCACATCATGGCTCAGTCATTGTTTGTGTTCTATTTTGTATAAGAGGCATGAAAAATAAAGTTCAGGCATGGTAGCGTCCATTTCTTATTTTGTCCTTGCAGTTATAAGGGAGTTATACCACATAAAGTATTTGTATACAGTGAATAATGCATTTCAAAGGAAGTATTATTGCAAAATACTGTACATGCAATGAACATAATGTACATCACGTTTTCCTCTCTAGTAGTGCCCTCTGCTGTTTCCCCATGGCCAAAATTTTGGTCCACATTGTTCTGCTTTCACTGGTGGATGAACATGCTCAGTAAATTCTCCTGCTTTCTTCCTAATCTCTATGCCATTGTGTTCAACACATGGTGAAACAGGTGAAGCTGCTTACATAACTTTCATTATTTTATCCCTCTAAATTAATAAGAGTATATGTAGTGGCGTAGCTACAACTGACTGGGCCCCACAGCAAATTTTTGTACGCCCCCCATGACCATCTTGGCATTGCATTTGTGCATATGTCACAGTGGGTTCACATCATGTTTTTCCTATCTATATCCTACCATATACAAATATGTAGCAAACCACGTTTTTGTATACTGCAGAGTCCAGTAAAAAATGCATACGTTAACATATATGGTTTTTTTTGGAACTGTATGGTGAACGGACGCCACTGTACGGATCAGTCTGAGGCATCTGTTAATGTATACATTAAACTGATGGCAAACATGTGATGTGAACCCAGCCTTAGGGCCAGAATAAGCACCAGTTAACAGCAAGCAGTGGGGCAGAGAGGAGAGGCCGCCATGTTCTGATGGTCAGGGGTGAGGACTCCGTTACCCAAGGATCATTTATCTATTGGGAAATACAGGGTACTGTATAATACACTAGAATCTATATATTATAAAGATATTAGCCCTACCCTGGAATCATAAGACAATTAGGGGGTCATTTATTAAACAGAAATATACCTATATTAGGCGTATTTCTGACACAGACTGTGGCGCACAGGTTCTTTACACCTCAATCTGCAACTTTTCCCCGCTCATACCAGGTCTAAAAAAGGTGTCGTGGGCAGGGAAGGGGATACAGTTATTGCCAAACAATTATTGGATAACACCACCATACAGTGACTGGATACTTCCATACAGTGACCGGATAAAACTGCCACATAGTAACTGGATAACACCGACATACAGTCACCAGATAACACCACCATACAGTTACCGGACAACACCGCCGTACAGTGATTGCATAACACCACCATACGGTCATCGGATAATGCCTCCTTACAGTGACCGGATACCACCGTCATACAGGGACTGGATAACGCCGCCATACACTAGATAGCACCTCCATACAGTGACCGAAAGGGTATAACAGGGCACAGTACAGGGAATGACTAGGGGCACTGTTCAGGGTATAAGTACGGGGTGGGGGGGGCACAGTTACATGACCCTGTGACATTAGAAGGTCCAAATGATGCATGTGCTTAGACACCATCATAATGAGAGGCAGAGGACTGAGACAGGGGCCCGGGGCCCTGGATGGACAGGAGGGGTGGACACCACAAGTAGGTGGAAGGGGCTCTGAGGGGGATTCATACAAGAATTAAGGGGCAGGAGGTCTGTGCAGGGCAGCAAAAGGAGAAAGGAGCGTGGAACAGGAGCTCTCCATACATGAGGGAGGACATGAGGGGGCAGGTGTCATGGAGGCAAACTGCTTCATGAGAAGGTAAAGCAACCCAATAGCATGAAGCTGCTGGTCTACTACAACACCCAGCAGCAGTTGGAAAAGTTTCCTGACCCCCCGTCCCTCAGAAAAGAGACAGTCACAGTGCACACTCACTTACAAGCTGTCTGCATCTCTTTACACTGCTGCTCCACTGGGATTTCACCTCCTCAGGCAGCACGTCCTGTGTAGAGGGGGCGTGTTTACAGCTGGTAAGCCATGTCCTGCTCTGCTGGAGGGAAGAGGGGGCGTGTCTGAGCTCCACAGCACAGGAACTTGAAAGGGAGGACGGCAGCAGCCAGACTCTGCATGCTGTTGACGCTCCCGTGCTCCAGTCTGATGCTGCAGCCCTGCTACTGCTCCGGGGACCCTTCTGCCCTCGAGCCCCAAAGCAGTGGCTTCCCCTGCTTCCCCTATAGCTACGCCCCTGAGTATATGGAGAAAATCACAAATATCTGCAAATATCCTCCATTATAAATGTGTGCTTAAAAACTTACAACTCTGCTCTCCACCTTGTCTAACAAAACTATTTGATCTCCCTCATTTAGTCTGTGCCAGTCACTTTACTGGTAGGCCATACACCACAGAATACAGTTCATACTTCTCACTCTCAACCACAAAGCTCTCTACAATGCTGCACTTCTCATGATTTCCACCATCATCTCTGTATCTCACCCTACTCACTCTCCATTCTGCCAATGATCTAAGATTAACATCCTCCATAATTCTAACCTCTCACTCCCATCTTCAAGACTTTTCTTGAGCTGCACCAGCTATCTGGAATGCACTGGCACAGAAAAAAGGTTAATTCCCAACTTCCTTAGCTTCAAACATGCCTTAAAATCTTTTCAGGCAGGCTAATCATGGTCTGTAAACTGACTCTTCTCCGTTCCCACTCCTTCATTCTTAATAACCGAAAGCCACCTTCTGACAGTATTCCCTGCATTCAATGCACTAGCTCATGCGGCTTTGTCTGCACTGTTCTATCTAATACAAGTGTTGCTGGAACACTATATAAAACAATGTATCAGCCCTATAACGTTAAACATTGTAAACTCTTGCAAGTAGGACCCTCACTCCTAGTGTTCCTTCATACTATCCTGTAATTCTGTGATATCTATTTTGATTTGTACTCGCTGAACTGTAGGGCTAGTTTCACACTAGCGCTAACTGTTCAGGCGGTTGGTTCCAGACAAACAGCATGTCAGACTTTTTTGTATCTGGCTTTATGACTATAACTACAGGGTGGCCCACGAAAAAGTAGCCCACCTCCAATATTTCCTAATCAAACTGTCTAATAGTAAATCTGAGCTGTCCATAACAACCAATCAGAGGTCAGCTTTCATTTTTTCAGAGCCTGTAGAAAATGAAAGCTGAGCTCTGATTGGTTGCTAAGGCTGATTTATTTTTCAGGTTGATAAAAGTGGCCTATTATGTCAGAAAGATGGTGTTTTCCCTAGAACAGCGAATAGTGATTGTGGAAGGCTATGTAGATTGATGCAAGACACCTATGCGGACAAGTAACCAGAAACAAAACCGCCAGCTAAAGGTTGTATTCAGAATCTGGTTCAGGAATGGCATCAAACTGGCTCTGTTACAAACATGACAAAAACTAGGCCTACCTCGATCAGGACAAAATTCAGCAGCAAATTGCAAATAGCCCTCAAAAATCAACTCGAACACTGTATCAGCAAGTTGGTGTATCACAAATGACATGTCAGCGAGTGCTGAAATCTCTGATCCTGAAACCATACCGAATAATGTGTGTGCAGGAACTTAAAGAGTCTGTTTGCTGACTATTATTGCTGACAGACATTTGGACCCATTGCTATACTTAAAGGGTTTGTCCAAGTTATTATTTTGTCCTTTGTATGTTTCTAACTAATCAAACACAACAGCTTTTCCATATACTTTCTGCTTCTAAACTTGCTAGTTTCTCAGATTTCACTCAGGGTCACATGACCTGTGATGTCAGTTTTCCTCCCTGCTAATCTTGTATTTGTGCACAAGCAGATAACAGTCTATACACGAGACATTACTGTGCTGGCCACACCCCCTTTTCTGCCTTGCTCTCTTCCTGAATTCTTTCAGATAAAACATTAACCCCTTCAGCCAGAACACACTCAGGGCTCAAGACTTTACAACAGTAGTTTCAGTCAGTAAAGACACACAGGATCTGCCCTCCTCATCCTGCACAGAGCTAACACTGGAGGAGTTCCGTAGAGTCTTGCACAAGAAAGGTAGGGGGAAGTTCCTGTGTGTTTCTGCAGTGTCATTGTACAGCTGGGACTTGTAGTCCTACATATACAACATGCTGCTGAGTATTCCAGCAGACATGTCAGGGCAGAACTTGTATTCAGTCCCTTCCCTTTGCAGGGAGGGGCAGAGACTAAAACTTGTTTAACTTAGTTATATATTACTGCCCATCAGATTTACAGTACTATATATTTTTTTTTCATAACTTGGACAACCCCTTTAAAGATAGGCGAAGCTTGGTTTCATTTATCAGGTCACATAACTTCCCAGAATATTGGTCCACTGAAAATCCCAATTTGAATCATGAAATACCACTTCCCGACCAGAAAATTGACTTTTGGTGTGCAGTGTCAGGAACACAAATGCTGGGCCCAATTTTGATCAAATCAACTGTGAGTACTGTAATTTACCTGGACTTCTTTGAACAGTTTTACAACCAACACCAGAAGAAAAAATGTCCTACTTTTTCCAATAATATGGGGCAACATGCCACACCTCACGGAACTCACTGGCACAGGTTCATGAACTATGGAGGAGCGAGCAAGGAGCTGTGGCCACCACGTTCCACAGACTTGTCCACCCTGGATGAAGTCCAACCAACTGCAAGACGTCTTTAAAATGGCTAGCAAAATGCACATGCACTTTAGCCACTCTTGCCATGTAAAACATGCCCTCCTTGAGCTGCAAAGACAGAATTGTGCTCCCTAACATTGCCTCATATGCAACGTTTTCCACACATTAGACCTGAACGTGAACGATTTCTTGACAGACAGGAGCACCCCTGTGTTTATTATTTCAAAACAACGATTTATTGTAAGCTTTCTGATGTAGGAATTTATATCCAAAAATAATGTGAAAGCACTAGGAGGCACATTCGTACAGAAAGATAAGCCACAACCTAATAATTTTATTTCGCTGTTATTTAGGAAATGGTTGGATAGATTGAATATTTTTATGTGCTTATTTTGTTTTTCTCGTGGCTATTGGTTTGCAGATTCTGAAATATCATCTTTTGAGGTTTTCCTCTTGTTTTTTCATCCCCTATATCCTCTAGTTTACCTAAGTGGTATTGTTTCTGGATAAAGGGGTGAAAGGTAGTGTTCCAGTTGTTTTGATGGATGGTTTGGATGATATGGGGTTTGTGTGCAGTATTTTCTTACACTTCAAAAATGTTATTCACAGCATGCAAAAAAACTTGTCTCTTGACTCAAAATGACTGCCTAAGAGGGAGTAAAAAACAATCAATAAAAACAAAAATTTTAATTAAAATAAATTTAAATTCAATTTTATTACCACCTATAACACTGCTCATAACGAAAATAAAAAATATCTTTACAAAAAACTGGAACATTCTACTAAATGACACCATTCTGAAAAAAATATTACCAAAGAAACCAAATATCACACACAGAAGAAACATAACCTTAAAAAACATCTTGGAACTGAGTATGGTGAATTATTAAAAAATAAAAAAAAATAAACATGTTCATAAATCCTCAGGATTCCATAGGAAATATGAATGTGAACACATAAAATGTTTATTTTGCAGCAACATCACCCCTGAACAATCAGATTTTCCTTCATTTATCACAAGAGAAAATTTTAAAATAAAAACGCACTTGGACTACGGCTCATGTTTTGTTATCTATCTTTTGGAGTGTCCCTGCAACCTGCAATATGTAGTACCAGGGGCGGACATATGCCTGTGCAGCCGGTTCAGCTGCACAGGGGCCCAGTGTGTCAGGGGGCCCATGGGAGGTTCGGCGGCAGGGAGAGATGAGCGCTTCCATTGTGGACAGCGATACAGATGATTGCTGGGGCAGGGCAGGGGAGAGGCGTTTCCCTTACCTGCTCCTCTGATAGGCTGCAGGCCTAGTGCCTGCAGCCTGTCAGAGGCCGTCTCAGTCGGCGCGATGACGTCATCGCACCGCCTGAGCGAACAGCGTGGGACACAGGCCTGAAGAGGTCTGCATCGCATCGCTGATAGGGACATGGAGGTAAGTATATATGTTTATTTTATTTTTTTTTTTACAAACGCTAGGCTTTTGCCCAGTATGGAGGGGGCATTTTTATCTATTAGGGGGCATTTACTGGCATACATGGAGGAAAGGAGCACTATGGGGGCATTATACTGGCACACATCAGGGGGAAAAAACTACTATGGGGGCATCTACTAGCGGGCATTATACTGGCACACATGGGGGAGAGGAGCACTATGGGGGCATCTACAAGGGGGCATTATATACTGGCACAGATGGAGGGAGCACTATGGGGGCATCTAGAAAGGGGGAATTATATACTGGCACTATGGGGGCATCTACAAAGGGGCATTATATACTGGTACAGATGGAGGGAGCGCTATGGGGGCATCTACAAGGGGGCATTATATACTGGCACTATGGGGGCATCTACAAGGGGGCATTATATACTGGCACTATGGGGGCATCTACAAGGGGGCATTATATACTGGCACATATGGAGGGAGCACTATTGGGGCATCTAGAAAGGGAGCATTATATACTGGCACTATGGGGGCATCTACAAGAGGGTATTATATACTGGCACAGATAGAGGAAGCACTATGGGGGCATCTACAAGGGGGCATTATATACTGGCACTATGGGGGCATCTACAAGGGGGCATTATATACTGGCACTATGGGGGCATCTACAAGGGGGCATTATATACTGGCACAGATGGGGGAGCACTATAGGGGCATCTACTAGGGGGCATTATATACTGGCACACATGGAGGGAAAGGAGCACTATGAGGGCATCTACTGGAGAACATTATATAGGGGCATTTTAAACTGGCACAAACTATATGTGCAATGTGGGAATGGTGATGAGTACTACAGGGGCGTTTTATACTTGCACACATTATAGGGGCGCTATGGGGAAGGGGGGAGAGGATCATTATTGGGGCATCTTCTTGGTGCACTCTATAGGGGCATTTTATACTGGCACATTATATCAGGTACCATGGGACGGGGAGGAGCACTATGGGGGGCATCTACTAGGGGCACTTTATAGGAGTATTCTTTACTGGTGCAAATTATGGGGCACTATGGGGAACTTAACTTAATAGGAGGCAATAATTGGGCACACAATTTTGGACACACAATAAGGGGATTTGCACACATTATGAGGGCACTATAGGGACATATGCTCCACTGGGGGCACTAAGAGGAGGTATTTTTTACTGTCACACAACAGGGCATTTGTTGTATCATTATTTTTGGGGGACTTTATGTTTACACTATTAGTGTCGGGGACACAGTTTCCTAGGTGCAGTTATTTTTTAGGGAACTCTGTGCCAATAATTACTGAAGGGGGTGCTATCTGTGTGGTACTAGTAGTTCCGTAGTATAGTTTTGGGGAGCACAGCGTCTCAGTATTGGGGGTGGCAGAATGGGGTGTTCAGAAGGTGAGAGGGTGATGGAAAAGTAGGAAACCAAGATGTCTGTCTGTGATACTCCTGTCTAAAGCCCACACTCCGGGAAGATATCAGTGAGGGACATGAAGATGTGGAGTCTTTGTGGGTAGAAATAAATGGAGCCAAAAACAATAATAAAATACTAATAGGACTTTATTATAAACCACCTAATATATCAGAGTCCACAGAAAATGTACTTCTAAACGAAATAGACTAGGCGGCAAATCATAATGAGGTCATTATTATAGGGGACTTCAACTACCCAAATATAGACTGGGAAACTGAAACCTGTAAATCTCATAAAGGAAACAGGTTCTTGGAAATAACCAAAGACAATTACCTTTCCCAACTGGTTCAGGACCCGACTAGAGGGACGGCCATACTGGACTTAGTATTAACCAATAGACCTGACAGAACAACAGATGTGCAGGTTGGG
>ONZH01028746.1:0-11070 GCA_900303285.1 Rhinella marina
GCACAGGAAGCAGGCTGTAAGTGTATTACATTGAGTAATACACTTACAGCCAATGCATTACAATACAAAAGTATTGTAATGCATTGTAAAGGGGATCAGACCCCTAAAAGTTAAATAAAGTGGAAAAAAAAAGTTAAAAAATAAAGTTAAAAAAAAAATAATAATAATAATAATAATAATAATAAAAGTTTAAAAAAAACGCCATTTTCAAAAAAAAAGTAAAAAAAAATTGTAAAAAAAAGGTAAAAAAAAAAAAGGTATACATATTAGGTATCGCCGCGTCTGTATCGACCGGCTCTATAGCAATATCATGTCATCCACCCCACCAGGTGAACTCAGTAAAAAAAAAAAAAAAGAAAAAACTGTGCCAAAACAGACATTTTTTGGTCACCTTCCCTTACAAAAAGTGTAATAGCAGGCGATCAAAAAAGCGTATGTACCCCAAAATGGTACCAATCAAACCGTCATCTTGTCCTGCAAAAATGATACCCTACCTGAGACAATCGCCGGAAAAATAAAAAAAATATGGCTCTCAGAAAATAGCAACACAAAAAAAAGATTTTATTCTGTTCAAAAATGCATCTAATGTGTAAAACTTTCGAAAAATAAAAATGTTAGACATATTGGGTATCGACACGTCCGTAACAACCTGCTCTATAAAAATATTACATGAGATGGCCCCCCAGGCGAATGCGGTAAAAAAAATAAAAAAAAACTATGCCAAAATAGCCATTTTTTTTTCCCTCTTCCCTCACAAAAAGTGTAACAGCAGGCGATCAAAAAGGTGTATTTAATCCCAAATGGTACCAATCAAACCATCATCTTGTCCTTCAAAAATGATACCCTACCTGAGACAATCGCCCGAAAAATAAAAAAAAATATGACTCTCAGAAAATAGCACAAAAAAAAGATTTTATTCTGTTCAAAAATGCATCTAATGTGTAAAACTTTCCAAAAATAAAAATGTTAGACATATTGGGTATCGCCACGTCCATAACAACCTGCTCTATAAAAGTATTACATGAGATAGCCCCTAGGTGAATGTTGTAAAAAAATATTTTTTAAAAACTAAGCCAAAACAGCCATTTTTTCCCTTTTGCCTCACAAAAAGTGTAATAGCAGGCGATCAAAAAGGCGTATTTACCCCAAAATGGTACCAATGAAAACCTCACCTCATCCTGCAAAAAATGAGCCCCCACATAAGACAATAGCTCAAAAAAAATAAAAATCAATGGCTCCTGCAAACCACTCCATCAAAATCTGTGTTGTAAAATCCATATGGCGCTCCTTCTGTTTTGAGTCCTGCCATGTGCCCGCAAAGCAGTTTACCACCACATATGGGGTGTTGCCGTATTCAGGAAAAAATGGGTAACAAATTATGGGGTGCTTTTCTCCTGTTACCCCTTATGCAAATAAAAAAAAATTGGGGCTAAAGCAACATCATATTGGAAGAAATGAAACTTTTCATTTTCACAGCCAAGTGTTTCCAAATTCCGTAAAACGCTTAGGGGGTCAAAGTGGCCAGTACCCCGCTTAATATATTCGTTGAAGGGTGTAGTTTCCAAAATGGGGTCACTCTTTGAGGGTTTCCACTGTAGGGGTATGTCAGGGTCTCTCAATTACAAAATGGTGCCTAAAAACTATTCTAGCAAAATCTGCCTCCAAAATCTGTATGGCGCTCCTTTCCTTCTGACCACTGCCACAAACCCAAAGAGACGTTTACCACCACATATGGGGTATTTCTGTAAACTGCAGAATCAAAGTAATGTATATTGAGGTTTAGTTTGCTGTTAACCCTTGCTGTGTTGCAAGAAAAAAATTATTAACATGAATAATCTACCAAAAAAGTGAAATTTTGAAATTTCACCTCCATTTTCCTTTAATTCTTGTGGAACACCTCAAGGGTTAACAAAGTTTGTAACATCAGTTCTTTATATTTTGAGGGGTGCAGTTTCTAAAATGGGGTCTTTATGGGGGGTTTCATTATGTAAGCCCCTCAAAATCACTTTATATCTGAATTGGTTCTTTAAAAAAAAATGGTTTTGGAAAATTTGGTGAAAATTTGAAAAATGGCTTCTAAACTTCGAAGCCCTCTAACGTCCTAAAAAAGTAAAATGACATTTACAAAATGATGCCAACATAAAGTAGACATATGGGGAATGTAAAATAATAACTATTTTTGGAGGTATTACTATTTATTTTGAAAGTAGAGGAATTGAAATTTTTAAATTTGCAAATGTTTCCAATTTTTTTGTAAATTTGTTATTTTTTTATAAATAAATATGAAATATTTTGCCACAAATTTACTACTGTCGTGAAGCACAATATGTGACGACAAAACAGTCTCAGAATGGCCTGGATAAGTAAAAGCGTTCCAAAGTTATTACCACATAAACTGACACATGTCAGATTAGCAAAAATCAGTCTGGTCATGAAGGTGCAAAATGGCCCGGTCATTAAGGGGTTAAGATCTACAACAAAAAATAAATCAATAAAATCCTACTTGCCTCATCCATTTGATCGCGAAAAGCCCACCACCGCCATCTTGATTGAAGATCCAGCTCAACATCTCATTGATGACGTCATAACGTAGGCCGGCATGGTGACATCATACATCACAGATTTTGCACAGGATTTTAAATCAAGATGGCAGTGGCTGGCTATTTGCGCTCAAAGGGATGCGCTGAGTATGATTTTTATTTTCTTTTTACCCCATTTCAGGAAAAATCGATTTTTTACCATGAAGCATTGCTTCGCGGCAAATCAAATTTTTCCTGAAATTCTGATCGAAGCCCATTTCACTCAACACTAATGAGCAACACCAAACAACCAGCCACAGGTGGCACTTTCATTACATACCCGTTTTCTGCCTGAACCATTTCTAGATGTTTAGCTGCCGGAACTGTGTTGTCATGGTGCCCATTATATGTCATGCCACTGATGGCTAGGTACTGTCGCTTTCAGTTGTGGTGGTGTTGTAAACGAGAAACCTTGACTGCTACAGATTAAAACTGTATCGACTTTAGGAAAAAATCCAAGTTCTCTTTGGGATCCCACAACAGTTGTGTTTCAGCATGGAGGCCTCGTGGAGAGCACTTTTATCCTGCCTTTGCTGTACAGCGAGAAACTGCACCGACTGGTGTGATGACCTGGAGAGCCATCGCATAAGCCAGTCGGTCACCACTAGTAGTTACACAAGGGACACTAAAAGCTCAGCGATGTGTGCAGGACATTCTGCAGCCTCATGTGTTGCTTCTCATGACAAAGCTGTCATTTGGCATTTTTCAGCAATATACAGTAATGCCCGCCCATACATAACAAGGTTTTCTCAGGAATGTCTGATCAGTCACCAGATATTTCTCCAATTACACATTTATGGGACTAACTAGGACACCAGCTTTGCCAGCCTACAAATGTGCAGGATCTATAAACTCAGCTGCAACATCTGGGGGCAAATGTGCCACAGGATATGCAGCAAACCCCTGAGGAACTGGATGGAAGTGGTTGTTGCTCTGGCCGCCACAGTCAATCATGGCGGCTGTCATCACACCATTGCTTCATAGAGCCGTGCAGTTAAAAGAGGGCCCCTTTCTTCTCTCAGGCACATCCTGATTCTGAGGCTCCTTCCTGATGGTAGCTGGGGCGTGCCCCGCCCATTGGTATAAGCCCCTCCCATATCTAATAGACCACTCCCAACAAACACTACAGCTGAAATGATATGGGTTGACGCAGGCGCATTATGGCTTGAGTGGTTTGTGGCCATTTTTGTTTTGCCTAGTTGTCCCGGACAGCGTGATCTCGCGTCTCGCGGGAGATCACTACCCGGACGTAGGCGCACTAGACTTGTTATAGGTAAATTAGTCTGACATTCAGAATCCCGTATATCGCGGGAATGATGACGTCAGACGCATGCGCGATGTGGACACCGAAACGCCGGTGGAACAGGGACATGAACATGGCTTTACGGTTTTTAATTATGCATAATTAGATTAATGAATGTTTATAGCACAGCACCTGGCACTTTATTAACATCACGTTGAGCTATTTTATGGTTTTCATAAGGAAATATTGCCATATAAACACTGTTTCGCACATATGTAATTTTTTAAAGCTTTAATCATGTATTAGATTCAGCACTGTTATATTTGATCATGAATTTTGATATGAAATCACTGTAATCATGTAATGAGATGTGATTATTGATTTGTATGCACTGAGACTATTTAAAGTGATGTTTTGAGCACATGCACACAGCTTGACAAAGACTGTATTGATGGGTTGAAACGTTGCTGCTAGTTGGGTGAATAAACCACTGCTTTTTTCACAATTCCTTTGGAGTGCTGCCTTCAATGTTTCTACTTTACTGAATTGCTGAACCTTGGTCTCAGGTTCTTGGGAGGATTTTTGCACCCATTGTTCGTAAGTGCTGCTTCTCTTTTTTTCTTACTTGATATTATAATATATATATATATATATATATATATATATATATACTAGCTGAAGGACCCGGCTTTGCCCGGGTATATTTAATTTATTTCTTTTACTGTTTGTGTGTGTGTGTCGTTAAAAGATATCGAGAGTGCCCTCTACAGTACCTGCCCCTTTAACAGTGACCTCTACAGCTGCCAGACCCTTTAACAGTGAGCTCTACAGTGGCCCGCCCCTTTAACAGTGACCTCTACAGCTGCCAGCCCCTTTAACAGTGACCTCTACAGCGACCCGCCCCTTTAACAGAGACTTCTACAGTGGCCCGCCCCTTTAACAGTGACCTCTACAGCTGCCTGCCCCTTAAACAGTGACCTCTACAGCAGCCCGCCCCTTTAACAATGACCTCTACAGCAGCCAGCCCTTTAACAGTGATCTCTACAGCAACCTGCCCCTTCAACAGTGACCTCTACAGTAGCCTGCCCTTTAAAAAGTGACCTCTACAGCTGCCCACCCCTTTAACAGTGACCTCTACAGAAGCCCGCCCCTTTAACTGTGACCTCCACAGCAGCTAGAGTGGCCACTGTCTTCACCCCAGAAAGCCAGACCTCACCGGCCATTCCCCCAAACATGAAACAGCGCCCCCAGTTCCCATGAAGACACATCACTAAACATGAGGCCACGCCCCCTGGCTCCATGAAGACATGAAGGAGAAGCTGTCTGAGTGTGAGCTACTGAAAGGGTGGACATCCCTGTGTCTGTCCAGGCACTGCGTCGGACGGAGAACAGGTAGCCAGAAAACTGTAATGTCCAGCCTAAAGCCGGACATCTGGCCACCCTAACATCAGCCTGCCCCTAGGGTGGCCAGAGGTCTTGTTTTAGGCTGGACGGTCTGGCTTTCAGACTCCCTGTCCTCTATTATATGCAGGGCCTGGATGGACACAGCAGCAGCACTCTCAGCAGCAGCACTGTGCAGTCTGAGCAATGAGCTGCAGGGAGAAAGTCACCGTCCCCCCACCCCTGCAGCTGACAGAAGGTAATTTTTACTAATATTTTTAATCCCGGTCAAATGCAGGATGGAAGGGGCGTGGCCTGACTGAGTCAGGGGCATGACTTAGTGGGATCTGGGGGTGGTGCTTTTAAGTCCTTCTTTTGACGGTGGCCGGAATTACAGGTCGATGCCTGATTTAGGAGGAAGGTGGGTAGCAGTTGAAGAAAACATCTTTTATTACTACTGAACAGTAAATATGTAAAATTTACATTATATGAGGTAATGATTGATGATGAATTAGTCTAAAACATAAGTTATAGTTATGGTAACCGGGAATACCCATTTACCATTGTCATCCACAGTGCTCTGCCTCTTTAATGCAGACCTAAAGCAGTGAACTGGCTAGGGTGTCATAGAAACCTGATGTGTGCCTGTTAGCTTCTATTGGCTGATAAGGGTCATGTGACCAAGCTACTATTGGCTAATGCATTTTTTGGGAATATCTCAGGAACGGTACGTCCTGGAGAGTTGAAAACTGTTCTAAAACCTTCCCGGACACCTGATGTACATGTGTGCCAAATTTTGTGATTGTAGCTGCAGCGGTGCAGATTCCTTTAGCGGACATACACACATACACACACACACACACATACACTCAGCTTTATATATATATATATATATATATATATATATATATATATATACAGTCATGGCCAAAAGTTTTGAGAATGACACAAATATTATATTTTCACATGATCTGCTGCCCTCTGGTTTTTATGTGTGTTTGTCAGATGTTTTTATCACATACAGAAATATAATTGCAATCATATTATGAGTAGAGATGAGCGAGTAGTGTTCGATCGAGCCGGTATTCGATCGAATACTACGCTATTTGGCGTACTCGATTTCGTTCGAGTATAACGGCGATGGCGCACTTAGAATTCGTTTCCCCTCCCACCTTCCCTGGCGCTCTTTTTCCACCAATCAACATGCAGGTGGGGTATGACAGGCACGCTGAGCACGCTGGCAGCGCGAAAACAGCGTCTACATGGATTGGCTGGAAAAACCATGTGACCTCGAATATTAAAAACTCAGCTCTTCCTGCTCGTACGCATATGCTGCGTGAACTTAGTCAGGGACAGAGGCTGGAGAAGGGACAGACAGGTTTTAGCAGTTGGACAGGCAGGAGCGTGATTAAAAGCCCTTATCAGGGCTACTATAGTGCAGTACAGTGATAGCTTTACTACAAGATACACTTTACAGAGAACGGCTGCCGTATTCAGGGATAGCTGCTGGAGTAGGGACAGAGAGAGGCATTAGTGGTGTATTAGGTGCTCTGCTACATACCAAACTATATTTGGGCACTACTGTTCTGCGTTCTTTTTGGCTGAAAAACCCTGTTATATAACTAGTGTGTATATGCACCATCTGATCTGGCAGTATACGGCTGTGAATTTTATTTTTTTTTTAAATACAGTTTATTTGGCTCTAGTGTTCTGGGTTCTGTGTGCCTGCAATACCCTTTTTGTATACCAGGTGTAAATACCCACCGTCTGTACAGTTAGTACACGGCTGTGTACCTTGAAATATACAATATCTAGGCCTTTTAATTGGCCACTGTACTGTGCGTTCTCTTGCTAAATTATTTCACATACCTGGTGTAAATACCCACCGTCTGTACAGTTAGTACACGGCAGTGTACCTTGAAATATACAATATCTAGGCCTTTTAATTGGCCACTATACTGTGCGTTCTCTTGCTAAATTATTTCACATACCTGGTGTAAATACCCACCGTCTGTACAGTTAGTACACGGCTGTGTACCTTGAAATATACAATATCTAGGCCTTTTAATTGGCCACTGTACTGTGCGTTCTCTTGCTAAATTATTTCACATACCTGGTGTAAATACCCACCGTCTGTACAGTTAGTACACGGCTGTGTACCTTGAAATATACAATATCTAGGCCTTTTAATTGGCCACTATACTGTGCGTTCTCTTGCTAAATTATTTCACATACCTGGTGTAAATACCCACCGTCTGAGCAGTTAGTACACGGCTGTGTACCTTGAAATATACAATATCTAGGCCTTTTAATTGGCCACTATACTGTGCGTTCTCTTGCTAAATTATTTTAAAAACCTGGTGTAAATACCCACCGTCTGAGCAGTTAGTACACGGCTGTGTACCTTGAAATATACAATATCTAGGCCTTTTAATTGGCCACTATACTGTGCGTTCTCTTGCTAAATTATTTTAAAAACCTGGTGTAAATACCCACCGTCTGAGCAGTTAGTACACGGCTGTGTACCTTGAAATATACAATATCTAGGCCTTTTAATTGGCCACTATACTGTGCGTTCTCTTGCTAAATTATTTCACATACCTGGTGTAAATACCCACCGTCTGAGCAGTTAGTACACGGCTGTGTACCTTGAAATATACAATATCTAGGCCTTTTAATTGGCCACTATACTGTGCGTTCTCTTGCTAAATTATTTTAAAAACCTGGTGTAAATACCCACCGTCTTAGCAGTTAGTACACGGCTGTGTACCTTGAAATATACAATATCTAGGCCTTTTAATTGGCCACTATACTGTGTGTTCTCTTGCTAAATTATTTCACATACCTGGTGTAAATACCCACCGTCTGAGCAGTTAGTACACGGCTGTGTACCTTGAAATATACAATATCTAGGCCTTTTAATTGGCCACTATACTGTGCGTTCTCTTGCTAAATTATTTTAAAAACCTGGTGTAAATACCCACCGTCTGAGCAGTTAGTACACGGCTGTGTACCTTGAAATATACAATATCTAGGCCTTTTAATTGGCCACTGTACTGTGCGTTCTCTTGCTAAATTATTTCACATACCTAATTATATACCCAAATATTGTATTTGCAACCAAAAAAAAATAAAATACAGAGGGGGGCTAGCGGAATCGGACGTGGACGAGGACGGGGGCGCGGAAATGCTGTTGGTGGCCTTGTTGAAGCCAGTGGGGATACAATGCGTGCTGGTGAGGGTCAGCCAGGATCCCACTCATCCAGAATCCCTGCCTTTATGGGACAGTTAAGCAGGGGGCGAGTTACACCGCTGTTGAGGCCTGAGCAGGTTGAACAGGTGGTGCAATGGATAGCCGATAGCGCTTCCACACAGTTGTCCACCAGCCAGTCATCCACACAGTCTCACTCTGACCCTCCTTCCTCCACACCTGGCCAACAGAGTCATCCCACCCTTGACCCCTCCCAGGAGCTCTTTTCGGGTCCTTTTTCAGATGTGCCGGAAGAATCCCAGGAGCTAGCAGAGGAATTTGTTTGTAGTGATGCCCAAACACTTGAGTTTTCGCCATCTCCTGCTGATGTGGACCCTGAACCAGCATCTGTTATCATGAGCGATGATGATGATGAGACGCAGTTGCCATCAAGGGAGGCTGTTGGAATGTCCAGTGGGCAGGAGGAGGAGCAGAGTGAGGAAGAGGAGGTGGTGGATGACGAAATGACCGACCCCACTTGGCCAGGGGTGATGTCCAGCGGGGAAAGCAGTGGAGAGGTGGTGGTCTGCGCAGCACCGAAAAAGGCAGCAAGAGGCAGAGGGATGTCCACAGGCAGAGGGATGTCCACAGGCAGAGGGATGTCCAGAGGCAGAGGGATGTCCACAGGCAGAGGGATGTCCAGAGGCAGAGGACAGTCCTGACCAGGGTGGATTTGATTTAAATCGAACTGATTTAAATCACGATTTAAATCACGATTTAAATCACTAGTCAGTAAGGCTTGATTTAAATCAGTGATTTAAATCAAAGTTTCTACCTAAACTAGTTCTTGCTACTTTAACATGCAAGTAGATGAAGATTTTTAGAATCACTTTTTATATTACTTTTTTCTCCCCAGTTTAAGGAAAGAATGTAATAAACCTCAGATCGTACACACAAACAGATCCAGACTTGTCTGTCTGTGGCTATGCTGCAGTATTGTGCTCAAAGTTTCACTTTCATTTTCTTGTCTGCTTTGCCCCCTCCTCCTCCTCACACTTAGATTTCACATTCTTCTTGTGTTGTGCTGTGCAGATCTATTCCACTCCAAACAATCAGAAACATATTGTCTAACTTCTTGGACTTGGCACTGAAGTAAAGCGAGCGTCTGTGATAATATAGGAGAGAAACTGCCCACTAATCTTACAGAAACCTCTGGAAGAGCATGGCATTGTGAATGTTACACATATACAGCCTTTATTCTACTGAGTTAAACAACTCAGCTTTATCGCATGATGGAAGAACCTCTGGATGGTAAAATATTTTCCTAAAAAGCAGTTTATTGAAAAAAAATCCGATTTAAATCAAAAAAATCCGATTTAAATCAAAAAAATCCGATTTTTTTTTATTTTTTTAAAAAAAACATTGATTTTTATCCACCCTGGTCCTGACAGAGTAGTGAGGCCACAGCCAGCACGGCCGAAGCTGTTCCCGGCAGCGGGCAGTCGCGCGAAGCTCCCCCATCGAGGCCTCGTACTTCTGTGGTGTGGAGATTTTTTAATGTTTGTGCGGATGACAAACTGAGCGCGGTTTGCACACTCTGCCACTCAAAACTGAGTAGGGGCTCTGAGAAGAGCAATCTGACCACCTCAGGCATGCGGCAATCACTTGGAAGTCAAGCACTGGGCTGAGTGGGAGAGAGCAAACGCAATACAACCTGCGCCCGGTCCTGCTGCCACTGCCTCTTCCCCTTTGTTTTGTGCTGCCACTGCGGTCCAGACCTCCAGCCAGGACACCTCCACATCTGCCTCTGCCTCGGCTACTTTGGGCCTTCTCCTTCAGCCTCCCCTTCCCCCGCCTCTTCGCCTGCACCTTCACACTCCTCGTCCCATCAACTGTCCATCTCGCAAGGCGTTCGACCGCAGGCGGAAGTACGCCTTGAGTCACCCCCAAGCCCAAGCCTTAAAACTGCCACATCTCCAAACTGCTGGCCCTGGAGATGTTGCCGTTTAGGCTTGTGGAGAAGCAGGCCTTCCGCGACCTGATGGCGGCTGCCGCACCTCGCTATTCCGTCCCCAGCCGCCACTACTTTTCCCGGAATGCCGTCCCCGCCCTGCACCAGCACGTGTCGCGTAACATCAGGCGGGCCCTGAGGTACGCAGTCAGCGCAAAGGTCCACTTGACCACCGACTCGTGGACAAGCGCTTGCGGCCAGGGACGCCTACATCTCTTTGACGGCACACTGGGTGAATGTAGTGGAAGCGGGGACGGGGTCGCAAACAGAGACGGCCTACCTACCAACCCCCGCCCAAGATTGCCAGCATGGGTTCTGATAAACCCCCCTCCTCCTCCTCCTCCTGTGCTTTAACATCGCCCTCAGCCGCTAGCTGGAAGCGTTGCAGCACTGGCGCGGGGAGACGTCAGCAGGCGGTGCTAAAGCTCATCAGCTTGGGCGACAGGAAGCACAGCGCCCTAGAGGTGAGGGACGCCATATTGCAGCAGACGGAGATGTGGCTGTCGCCGCTGCAGCTAGGACCAGGCATGGTCGTGTGCGATAACGGCCGTAACCTGGGTGGCGGCTCTGGAGCTTGCCGAACTCATCACGTACCATGCCTGGCCCACGTTTTTAATTCTGGTAGTCCAAAAATTTCTAAAGACTTACCCCAACCTGGCAGAGCTAC
>ONZH01028747.1:0-28321 GCA_900303285.1 Rhinella marina
TATCCATTTGTAAAAGCCATTTCTCTTTCAGCTTTAAAGATTTGCTTCGGCGAATATTTGCCAAATTTTTTAAAAGATTCGCTTCAGATAAGAATTTATTCAGTCCAAGTTGCTTTGCTTCTATATGCTTAAATCTTCGAACGTTAAAAAATATTCGTTATTCTTTTCGTGTTCTTCGAACATTCCCGCACTAATAACGAACATACAGTCTAGCGTTGTTAAAGGTACGCTACTTAACTGAATACGTACGCAGTAGCGTGCAATCATCACATGCGTACGTAGTCTTAGCGTACAAAGATTTAAGAAGATTAGAACAAAGCGAATCTGAGAAGATTCTGATTGGTTTCGATGAAGGTTTGTAACGAATATACAAAGCTGCGAATAGATTCGCTTATCTCTAGTGTTGGGCGGAGTTAAAGGCATGGTTTAGAGCAAAAAAAATAGTGCACCACTGAAGATGTCCCCTTTTGGGCTTTTAAGAAGTTGGGAGGTATGGTATCTCCCCTAATGGTTTCTTCTAGAGATGAGTGAAGTTTTCAAAGATTCAATTTGGACGATTCGCCAAATTCTCCCAAAAAATTTGATTAGATCCAAATTTATTTGTGACGAAATAGGTTAAAAATCAGCTATTTTCTGACTGCAGAGAACCTGTATAGTGGTGTAGAACACTGTGCATTATAGAAACATATGGAATTCTTCATATGGAATAATACAGAGGAAAAGTTTGGATCAATTTATTAAATATATTAATACGAACCAACTCAATCTTAGATTCTCCTCCAATATTAATACACAGCAAGTAGAATTCTTGGACCTCTTGATCAAGGTACAAGATGGTAGACTAATATGTAAGACATATCAAAAAGAGATAGCGAAAAATAGCTACATATTATACTCTAGCTGCCATTTACCTCAATGGTTGCACAACATACCTGTAGGACAATTCAGAAGGATAAGGCGAAATTGTACTAGAAGGGAAGATTTTGAGAAAGAATCAGAAAAGATGAAAGAACAATTTATTCAGAAGAAATACCCAAAATCTATAATAGACAGAGCAATAACAGAAGTACAAAAAATGGATAGAAACACTTTTTTTAATAAATTGGAAGATAATATAGAGACTGATAATTCCCAAAAACAAGAAATAATGAGGATCATTTTGCCTTATAATCAACAATATAGAAAAATTGAAACAATTATTAAGAAAAACTGGCACTATTTGCACCAGGACAAAATAATAGGACCACATTTAACAGAAACACCGAAAATAACATATAATAAAGCGGTGAATTTAGCATTAAAAGTCGCCCCTACTGTAAAGAACAATACACAAAGAAACACCACGACACTTGGAAAATGGCTGAATTTGGGTGGTTTCTATAGATGCGGTCGGTGCGGTAACTGTAAGGGAACAAATACATCTAAGAAAGTTACAGAGATACACTCAACTCAAAACTCTTTCACATTTCAGATAAGGGATTTTCTCACCTGTAGTACTGAGAGTGTTATATATTTGATTGAGTGTCCCTGCAAAAAACAATATATTGGAAGAACAAAAAGGACATTAAAAGAAAGAATATCGGAACATATGACTAAAATTAGATCAGGATATGAAAAACATACGTTATCACGACATTTCAAACAGTATCATAATCAAAACCCGAAAGGGATGAAATTTTGTGCTATTGAAAAGTAAATATAACACTGGCGAGGGGGAGATCATATAGCCAACATGTCTAGGTTGGAATCCAAACGGATATTTGATTTTGATACTCTTCAACCAAGGGGACTCAATGCGGAGTTTTGAACTTTTTGGTTTTTTGTAGGCGTGGTCCGCTTCTGATGAGACATCGGGATTTTAGCTGTTTATATATCAGCACCCCGGTCTCCCTTCGGGAACTGACCACGCACCACACGTTATATATTTTTCTGAATATATGTTTTTGAATGTACAGATTTCAACACCATCTTGTCATCATCATTTCTGTATATTTTCCAAAATGGACAACACACATGGGTAGTCCATATACGATATATATGGGAGTGTGTTCTCCATTTGGATATATATACATGTATATAATCTCTTTGGGCACCTAATCATGTATATACACCCTTGGGGAGAAGTAATCCTGATAAGACTCTAAGATACAATACCATTTTAATAATATAAGGAAATATGAGAGGCAGTATTGTTCTCCTGCTGTTCTCTATTAAATAAAACATACATCTTTCAGTATTATATTTATATTTATTTTCTATTTAATTTTTTTTTTTTATCATTATTTTTTTATTATTTTTTCATTATTTTTATATATTTTTATATATTTTTTATATATATGTCTATATGAAGTTATGTAATCTAAGAATAGGAAGAAGAAATGAATATGAATATATATATAATAAAAACAAATTTTTATGAAAAAAGGCACTACAACTGAAGAAACGCAGTAAAACCGCATCAAAAAATGTAAAACGAGTGAAGTGAAATAGAGACATAAAGAATAAAGAAAGTAAAGAATTCTCTAATTAAACAAGTTGAAAAGAACATTCCCCATTAAATAATGTGGAAAGGAACATCTCTTGAATAAAAAAGCCTGATGATAGATGGCCATACTCGAAATGGGAGAGACTTACATCTGATCCAGTGAGGGTTTTTGTTGCAGCCATAATGAGACTATAAAAGGAAAGAGGGGGTTGCAAAAAACATGGCCACTGAGGAAGAAGTGAGGTCACTTCGAAACGCGTATGGCATCAAACAATTGCAACTGACCCTCTGAAATGTAAGGTTTAATACCAGAGATACATCGAAATGCGAAAAATTCAGTTTGGAGGAAAATTCCTATTGTTGGAGTTCAATTAAGGTGCGGAATCACTGAAGTGTACAGCCTTATCGGGCTCTTTCTGCTTTGTTACCTCCAAACATGGAACTTCAGAAATAAATCCGTGAGGACACAAAAGGAAATACGCTGATACATCTGCGATATTCCAGCGTCTGTCGATATCTCACTGTGAGCGGCAAAGCCATCAGCTGTGAGAGGCGTGCTAGCCTATACACCACGCCGCTGTGTACACTCCACAGTTTCCACCACTCTTCACTTTTGAGTTTGCCGCTTTGCAATACCTGCCGATGTCTCGTTGTGGATAGTGGAGACACGGCGTTCACGAGACATATCGGCGTTTACTCTATCAAGATTTAATGCTAACGGACTGTTACTGGAATTAAGAAAACTACCATAGGAGTACAGATAAGTACAGACATATAAACTACATAGACTGTAGCATTTGATATATATAGTAATGCAAACGATGAATGAACATTGAATCAGTTTCAACACGTGGGACGCCACGAGTGATACATCACCTTATGTTTGTATCTAACAACAATTGTTTTGATCAAAATATATATATATACCTTTATTGCTAATATCAGACAGTGTGCTTTATTGCTAACTTTGTTCAGGTTTCGTATATACATATCTTCTCTTGTTGCACATATCACTATACCTCTAGTGAATGTGCTTCAAGTAGACAGATAGTGACTCAATTATCATCAGTGATTAGAATGAGCACGAATTTATGCTGAACAATTTTAATTTTAATTTTTATTGTATATTTTATAAGTAATTTTTGTGGAATAAATTTATAATGTACCGTACTTCTGTATATAGACCCAGATATTGAGTGCCCATCATTATTATTTATTTTTTCAAATGTTGAGTTTTTATTGGTAGGGTGTACCAATATTGACGGAGCACCTTGTTCATAGGAATTGAGGGAAGAGAGCCAACAATTTATTTGCTTTTTATATCATTATAGAAACATGCCTAGGTAGTCCGCTGTGGTAGTGAAACAGTTACTGAGCGTCTGTATGACACACCGTTAATAGGCATAGCTCTTAGAATCACTTCACACTGCGCTTATTTGTTCATTTACGTGGCCAAAACTGACCAAATCACTCAAGTGTGAACTCAGCCTTACAGGTCAATGTTAGCGCCAGGTATAAAGAACCGTTCAGTGACCCAAGATCCTACTATAGAGTGAAAGAGCGCACTCCCTTTACACCGTGGTCAGTGGATTCCACATAGATTCCTACAGAACCTGTTCTGTTACGCACTGATACAAGTAGAGCGCCCCGATAGAGTGGAGAGGGTGTCAGCAGTGAGTTTGTGTTGACGTCAATGTTTTTTTTTCCCTTCTTCTGATCCATCACAAGAACAACCCCAAGAAAAGCATCCTGTCTTCTGAGTATCCCCCTTCACATGGTCAGCATTTGGTCAGTAATCCATCAGTATTGCTAAGGCCAAAAAAAAAGGAGTGGATCCAAAACAGAGATGACACGTGAATGGAATATTTGCATGTCTTTTGTGTTTTTTACCCCCTCTTGCCCACCACGGAACACGGCTTACACAGCATCAGAATAGTGGGTGAAGCAGGTGGCCAGAAGAAACACGTCACTTTCACAAAGTTTGGGTGTGGCACCTAGAATGATCTTGTCTGATACATCAGGCACTGGCGTATGGAAATCCTGGCTGATCCACGCCTGATTCATCTTCACAAAGGTTAGTCTTGCAATGTTTTGGGTAGATAGGCGAGTTCTCATTGGGGTAACTATGCCACCAGCCGCACTAAACACCCGCTCTGATGCCACACTACTGGCCGGGCAGGAAAGCCTGTCCATTGCAGCCACAAATCAAGTTTTGCTTTCCAGTAGTCCGGGGATCTTGGATCTGGGATGGCAGGGTGCAGTCCAAGTATACCACCACCTGCTGGTTCAGGTTCTGCTCCATGTCTTGCTTCTGCTGGTGGGTGGTTTCTTCAGTAGGCAGGTGAAGAAAAGTGTTCATTAGAGACTCCAGACTTAGGTTTCTACTGATGGAGCTGGTGCTGCTCCTGCCCACCCTTCAGCAGTCATGGCAGTGGAATGTGAGCGCTGAGGTCCCCCTCACTCAGACCTTCATGAGGATGGGCGATGGCGCACATGGGCAGCAGCCAACTGACTACATAGGATGTCTCGATGGTAGAGATTATCCTCCCTCTCATCAGGTAGATAAAAGGCCCCCATTTCGGACGGGTAGCGAGGGTCTAATATGGTGGATAGGCAGTAGTCATCCCTCTGCCAAATGGTGATAATACTGCTGTCACTACACAAGCAACTCAGCATGCATCTGGCCATTTGAGCAAGAAACCCGGAGGGACTCCCTGCCCCCATCTCCACTGCATACTGCCACTGTGTGTCGTGGTCATGTCTGGTCTTCCTCATCGCCCTCTAGCTCCTCCTGCTCCTCTCCTGTCACATTTCTATATACAGGTATATTGGGAGACCTTGGGGGGCATTCAACATTCAACTCCCATGTGCGATCGGCTACATTATCATCCACTACTGTCTGCATGTCACTGATGTCCCCCTCACCAGTCTCAGGGCCGTGTGCCTGACCGATCACAACACCTGTTCCCAAGTGACTCTCATCATCACTACTTGCCCGCCTACTGGAGGAAGCAGCAGATCTCTCTTGGCTGGGTAGGACTGCTGATTGTCCTCAATAAGCTCATCCTCGCTGAAAAGGGAAGCTGAGTGTCAGGTCTGGTCATCGGATAACATAGGGTCTATGTTTTGTATTCTGAGTTTTTGTGTGTTTCTGTTTAGTGCCTTGAACCATGTTCACACTGTGAGTTGTTTTGGAGCCAACGCCCAGCTTCATGTTTGGTTTGTCTACTCAGGGTTAATTCTCAGGTGCTGGGCTGAGTGGCTTCTCTGAATCTGGTCCATTCAGAACCTGGGGGTGGGATATCTTCCTGCATATATACCTACCTTCCTCTCTGCTCCTTGCTGGTTTTTGCAATTCCTTGCTATTCCTGCTTGCGTGTTTATTGTGTATCCTGACTGCTGATTTGACCCTTGGCTTGTATCTGACTTCTCTACCGTCTTCCGATTTTGTACCTTGTTATTCCTGGTTTTGACGCGGCTTCCTGACGATCCTTTTGGTGTTTTGTCTGTCTTGTTTTGTTGTTCCCTGTTCCCTGCACCTTATACAGTGTATATCGCAGTCCTCGTGGTTGTCACCCCACGGTTTAGCGTGGGTGAGGCAATAGGCAGGGACAGAGGGTTGGGTAAGCTCAGGGCACACGCTCCTCTGTTGTCTGTTTATCCCAACCTTGACACTGAGCTGATGGCATACAATACTTCCTGAGCAGAAGGAACAGAAAATGAAAGAGCTTGTTCATGACAACTAACCGTGGTGTCAGAGGAACCCACCGACTCCTGGCTGGGGGTGTCTAATGTCACTTGAGATGATGTTGATGACCGAGTCAGTCATTCAAGGACAGCTGGGTTGATGGTCAAAAAACGACCGCTGGATGACACTGGCAGCTCTGGCCTGTCGCTGCTGCTACCACCTCCTTCTTCTGCTGCTACTTCTGTCAGCTCCAGAAACATTCTTACCACTGCTCGTACCTTAGAAGGGCCTGGCACCTGTCTGTCGGGCATACTGTACTGTAATCATAACTGTAAGGGTAAAATAGAAGTAGTGTCAGGCCACAAATTCACCCCAAAAACAAAGATGAATGTTCTTAAATATAAGAGAATGTGAGCACCCTAAAATATTTAGTATCAGGCCGCAATTTCACGCCAATTACATAATAAAGGATTAAAGAATTGAATTATGTGAAAAGGAATGTAAACACCTTAAAATGTATAGTAACAGGCTGCAATATCACCCCCGAAACAACATGACACGTATGTAACATAGTAACATAGTTTGTAAGGCCGAAAAAGGCCCTCTGTCCATCCAGTTCTCCTTGTTATCCTGCAAGTTGATCCAGAGGAAGGCAAAAAACCCCTGTGAGGTAGAAGACAATTTTCCTCACTTTAGGGAAAAAAAATTCCTTCCCGACTCCAATCAGGCATCAGAATAACTCCCTGGATCAACGACCCCTCTTTAGTAACTATAACCTGTAATATTATTACCTCCAGAAATACATCCAGGACCCTCCTGATCTCTTATAGTGAACTTACCATCACCACCTCCTCAGGGAGAGAGTTCTATAGTCTCACTGCTCTTACCGTAAAGAGTCCATAGTCTCACTGCTCTTACAGTAAAGAGTCCATAGTCTCACTGCTCTTACAGTAAAGAGTCCATAGTCTCACTGCTCTTACAGTAAAGAGTCCATAGTCTCACTGCTCTTACCGTATAGAGTCCATAGTCTCACTGCTCTTACAGTAAAGAGTCCATAGTCTCACTGCTCTTACAGTAAAGAGTCCATAGTCTCAACTGCTCTTACAGTAAAGAGTCCATAGTCCTCACTGCTCTTACAGTAAAGAGTCCATAGTCTCACTGCTCTTACAGTAAAGAGTCCATAGTCTCACTGCTCTTACAGTAAAGAGTCCATAGTCCTCACTGCTCTTACAGTAAAGAGTCCATAGTCTCACTGCTCTTACAGTAAAGAGTCCATAGTCTCACCTGCTCTTACAGTAAAGAGTCCATAGTCCCCTCACTGCTCTTACGTAAAGAGTCCATAGTCTCACTGCTCTACCGTAAAGAGTCCCTAGTCTCCACTCCTTACAGTAAAGAGTCCATAGTCTCACTGCTCTTAACAGTAAAGAGTCCATAGTCTCAAGTGCTCTTACCGTAAAGAGTCCATAGTCTCACTGCTCTTACCGTAAAGAGTCCATAGTCTCACTGCTCTTACAGTAAAGAGTCCATAGTCTCAATGCTCTTACAGTAAAGAGTCCATAGTCTTCCACTGCTTGCTCTACAGTAAAGAGTCCATAGTCTCACTGCTCTTACAGTAAAGAGTCCATAGTCTCACTGCTCTTACAGTAAAGAGTCCATAGTCTCACTGTCTTACAGTAAAAGAGTCCATAGTCTCACTGCTCTTACAGTAAAGAGTCCATAGTCTCACTGCTCTTACAGTAAAGAGTCCATAGTCCTCACTGCTCTTACAGTAAAGAGTCCATAGTCCACTAGTCTCACTGCTCTTACAGTAAAGAGTCCAATAGTCTCACTGCTCTTACAGTAAAGAGTCCATAGTCCTCACTGCTCTTACAGTAAAGAGTCCATAGTCTCACTGCTCTTACAGTAAAGAGTCCCATAGTCTCACTGCTCTTACCGTAAAGAGTCCATAGTCTCACTGCTCTACAGTAAAGAGTCCATAGTCTCACTGCTCTTACAGTAAAGAGTCAGTCTCACAGAGTCCATAGTCTCACTGCTCTTACAGTAAAGAGTCCATAGTCTCACTGCTCTTACATAAGAGTCCATAGTCTCACTGCTCTTACAGTAAAGAGTCCATAGTCCTCACTGCTCTTACCGTAAAGAGTCCATAGTCTCACTGCTCTTACCGTAAAGAGTCCATAGTCACACTGCTCTTAAAGTAAAGAGTCCATAGTCTCACTGCTCTTACAGTAAAGAGTCCATAGTCTCACTGTTCTAACAGTAAAGAGTCCATAGTCTCACTGCTCTTACAGTAAAGAGTCCATAGTCTCACTGCTCTTACAGTAAAGAGTCCATAGTCTCACTGCTCTTACAGTAAAGAGTCCATAGTCTCACTGTTCTTACAGTAAAGAGTCCATAGTCTCACTGTTCTTACAGAAAAGAGTCCATAGTCTCACTGCTCTTACAGTAAAGAGTCCATAGTCTCACTGTTCTTACAGTAAAGAGTCCATAGTCTCACTGTTCTTACAGAAAAGAGTCCATAGTCTCACTGCTCTTACAGTAAAGAGTCCATAGTCTCACTGCTCTTACAGTAAAGAGTCCATAGTCTCACTGCTCTTACAGTAAAGAGTCCATAGTCTCACTGCTCTTACAGTAAAGAGTCCATAGTCTCACTGCTCTTACAGTAAAGAATCCTCTTCTATGTTTGTGAACAAACCTTCTTTCCTCCAGACACAGAGGATGTCCCCTCGTCACAGTCACAGTCCTGGGGATAAATAGATGATGGGAGTGATCTCTGTACTGACCTCTGATATATTTATACATAGTTATTACATCTCCCCTTAGTCGTCTTTTGTACAGTGTATTGGAATCTTAAAAGGAGCTATGTATGAACCCCACATGACACGTATGTACAGTGTACTGGAGATTACATATAAAGGGCTATGTATGAACCCCACATGACACATATGTACAGTGTACTGGAGATTACATATAAAGGGCTATGTATGAACCCCACATGACACATATGTACAGTGTACTGGAGATTACATATAATGAGCTATGTATGAACCCCACATGACACGTATGTACAGTGTACTGGAGATTACATATAAGGAGCTATGTATGAACCCCACATGACACGTATGTACAGTGTACTGGAGATTACATATAAGGGGCTATGTATGAACCCCACATGACACGTATGTACAGTGTACTGGAGATTACATATATGGAGCTATGTATGAACCCCACATGACACGTATGTACAGTGTACTGGAGATTACATATAAGGAGCTATGTATGAACCCCACATGACACGTATGTATGGTGTACTGGAGATTACATATAAGGAGCTATGTATGAACCCCACATGACACGTGTGTACGGTGTACCGGAGATTACATATAAGGGGCTATGTATGAACCCCACATGACACGTATGTACGGTGTACTGGAGATTACATATAAGGGGCTATGTATGAACCCCACATGACACGTATGTACAGTGTACTGGAGATTACATATAAGGGGCTATATATGAACCCCACATGACACGTATGTACAGTGTACTGGAGATTACATATAAGGAGCTATGTATGAACCCCACATGACACGTATGTACAGTGTACTGGAGATTACATATAAGGGGCTATGTATGAACCCCACATGACAGGAATGTACGGTGTACCGGAGATTACATATAAGGGGCTATGTATGAACCCCACATGACACGTGTGTACGGTGTACCGGAGATTACATATAAGGGGCTATGTATGAACCCCACATGACACATATGTACGGTGTACTGGAGATTACATATAAGGGGCTATGTATGAACCCCACATGACACGTATGTACGGTGTACTGGAGATTACATATAAAGGGCTATGTATGAACCCCACATGACACATATGTACGGTGTACTGGAGATTACATATAAGGGGCTATGTATGAACCCCACATGACACGTATGTACGGTGTACTGGAGATTACATATAAAGGGCTATGTATGAACCCCACATGACACATGTGTACGGTGTACTGGAGATTACGTATAAGGAGCTATGTATGAACCCCACATGACACGTATGTACAGTGTACTGGAGATTACATATAAGGAGCTATATATGAACCCCACATGACACGTATGTACAGTGTACCGGAGATTACATATAAGGGGCTATGTATGAACCCCACATGACACGTATGTACAGTGTACTGGAGATTACATATAAGGAGCTATATATGAACCCCACATGACACGTATGTACAGTGTACCGGAGATTACGTATAAGGAGCTATGTATGAACCCCACATGACACGTATGTACGGTGTACCGGAGATTACATATAAGGGGCTATGTATGAACCCCACATGACACGTGTGTACAGTGTACTGGAGATTACATATAAGGGGCTATGTATGAACCCCACATGACACGTGTGTACGGTGTACTGGAGATTACATATAAAGGGCTATGTATGAACCCCACATGACACGTATGTACGGTGTACTGGAGATTACACGTTGTATGCAGTCAGGACTCCTGACATTCATGTAAATCTTTGGCCTCTGATGACTGGGATCGTTCTCATTCATGTTAAAGATCTTGAAGATACAGAGGAATGAAGCTCAGAGTCTGTTAGAAAGTTGTAGAATTTCTCATTTCTACAGCGATTAGGAATCATTTACATAAAACAGGAAAACCCCTTACAGTTCCCCATATTTATAACCCGTGATATCCTGCTTACATGTAACAAGCGCCTGTAGATGGGGCAGAGCGTCTTCACTTCTGCGTTGTCCTTGGTGGCCATCTTCTGAGGATGTCCTCACCTGATGTCAGGAGCCTAAGGGCCATCATACTGGCATTAGGTCAGACGTGGAAGTTAGAAAGAACCCACCACCAGGGTTCGCTACGGACACCAACATCCCAGAAAATACCAGGATGATGGTAGCAGACCCCGGAGCTTATGTATCGTGCGGGGACATAGAATATACCCGAGCACCACTGCACTCGCTGGAGCCCCGGTGAGAGCCACAGCCTCCTCACAGCTTACCAAGCACAGCGCCGTCCATAGTCTAGTGGCTGTCCTAGATATTGCAGTCCAGGCCCACTTACTTGAATGAGACTGAGCTGCTCCTAGGCCACATGACTGATATACGATGACATCACTGGAGTAGAAAGAGTCCTAAGCTCCCAGAGAGGACCGCAGCCTCCTCATACAGCTGATTGGCGGGGGTCCCTGCAGTCTGACCCCCACACATCAGATATTGATAGACCATCAATGTGAAAATCCCAGAGAATCCCTTTAACCTTACTAATGTAAAGGACCTCACATAGATTGAAGACTGGGAAGTCCTAGGAAGGGAACAAAGCAAACCCCTGAGGTAACCGTCTATGAATTTTATCGGTCACATGGTTTCATGTTGAACCACAAGTCTCATCCACTTCCCTTTTCGAGAATCAAAAAATATATTATCAAATCTGCAGATATTCAGAAATCACCACAGTTCTAGACCAATTTAATATGATGAAGAACAGGTTTGTCTTCCACACGTCATCTGTCCTGCAGCACATATATTTAAGATGTCTATTTATGTCTGTAAACATACTACATGGGCTGCAATAATAATAATCTGTATTTATATAGCACCAACATATTCCGCAGCGCTTTACAGTCCAGGGGTTCATGTACAAACAGCAACAGTCCAGTCAATAATTAGAACAAGAGGAATGAGGTTACAATCTATGAGGGGAAAGGGGTGACGCACAAGGTAGAAGTGCTTGTATAATTGTCAAGGATGTTGGGAGAATAGGGCAGCAGATATAAAGCTGTATGAGCCGTCACCAGCTGAAATCTGAAGTGCTTCTGGGTGCGGTGGAGGATCAGGTTCATAAATGGGCTATGTATGGAGAGGGGTTAAATCAGGGGATGTGATAGGCCACCCTAAAAAGATGTGTTTAAGGGAACGTCTAAAATTGTGTATGTTGTGATTTAACCTAATTTCCAGAGAAATGGTGCAGCTCAGGAGAAGTCTAGGAGCCGGGAGTGAGAGGTTCCGATTATGGTGGAAGCCAGTCATAAATCACTTGCAAAGCATAGAGTACAGGTAGGATGGTAGACAGAGATGAGGAGGAGATGTAGAGGGTGCAGCACTGTGGAGAGTACAGGTAGGATGGTAGACAGAGATGAGGAGGAGATGTAGGAGGTGCAGCACTGTGGAGAGCACAGGTAGGATGGTAGACGGAGATGAGGAGGAGATGTAGAGGGTGCAGCACTGTGGAGAGTACAGGTAGGATGGTAGACAGAGATTAGGAGGAGATGTAGGAGAAGCAGCACTGTGGAGAGCACAGGTAGGATGGTAGACAGAGATGAAGAGGAGATGTAGGGGGTGCAGCACTGTGGAGAGCACAGGTAGGATGGTAGACAGAGATGAGGAGGAGATGTAGGAGGTGCAGCACTGTGGAGAGCACAGGTAGGATGGTAGATAAAGATGAGGAGGAGATGTAGAGGGTGCAGCACTGTGGAGAGCACAGGTAGGATGGTAGACAGAGATGAGGAGGAGATGTAGGAGGTGCAGCACTGTGGAGAGCACAGGTAGGATGGTAGACAGAGATGAGGAGGAGATGTAGGGGTGCAGCACTGTGGAGAGCACAGGTAGGATGGTAGACAGAGATGAGGAGGAGATGTAGGGGTGCAGCACTGTGGAGAGTACAGGTAGGATGGTAGACAGAGATGAGGAGGAGATGTAGGGGTGCAGCACTGTGGAGAGTACAGGTAGGATGGTAGACAGAGATGAGGAGGAGATGTAGGAGGTGCAGCACTGTGGAGAGCACAGGTAGGATGGTAGACAGAGATGAGGAGGAGATGTAGGAGGTGCAGCACTGTGGAGAGCACAGGTAGGATGGTAGACAGAGATGAGGAGGAGATGTAGGAGGTGCAGCACTGTGGAGAGCACAGGTAGGATGGTAGACAGAGATGAGGAGGAGATGTAGGAGGTGCAGCACTGTGGAGAGCACAGGTAGGATGGTAGACAGAGATGAGGAGGAGATGTAGGGGGTGCAGCACTGTGGAGAGTACAGGTAGGATGGTAGACAGAGATGAGGAGGAGATGTAGGGGTGCAGCACTGTGGAGAGCACAGGTAGGATGGTAGACAGAGATGAGGAGATGTAGGGGGTGCAGCACTGTGGAAGCACAGGTAGGATGGTAGACAGAGATGAGGAGGAGATGTAGGGGGTGCAGCACTGTGGAGAGCACAGGTAGGATGGTAGACAGAGATGAGGAGGAGATGTAGGAGGTGCAGCACTGTGGAGAGCACAGGTAGGATGGTAGACAGATATGAGGAGGAGATGTAGGAGGTGCAGCACTGTGGAGAGCACAGGTAGGATGGTAGACAGAGATGAGGAGATGTAGGGGGTGCAGCACTGTGGAGAGCACAGGTAGGATGGTAGACAGAGATGAGGAGATGTAGGAGGTGCAGCACTGTGGAGAGCACAGGTAGGATGGTAGACGGAGATGAGGAGGAGATGTAGAGGGTGCAGCACTGTGGAGAGCACAGGTAGGATGGTAGACAGAGATGAGGAGGAGATGTAGGAGAAGCAGCACTGTGGAGAGCACAGGTAGGATGGTAGACAGAGATGAAGAGGAGATGTAGGGGGTGCAGCACTGTGGAGAGCACAGGTAGGATCGTAGATAAAGATGAGGAGGAGATGTAGAGGGTGCAGCACTGTGGAAAGCACAGGTAGGATGGTAGATAAAGATGAGGAGGAGATGTAGAGGGTGCAGCACTGTGGAGAGCACAGGTAGGATGGTAGACAGAGATGAGGAGGAGATGTAGGAGGTGCAGCACTGTGGAGAGCACAGGTAGGATCGTAGATAAGATGAGGAGGAGATGTAGAGGGTGCAGCACTGTGGAAAGCACAGGTAGGATGGTAGATAAAGATGAGGAGGAGATGTAGAGGGTGCAGCACTGTGGAGAGCACAGGTAGGATGGTAGACAGAGATGAGGAGGAGAATGTAGGAGGTGCAGCACTGTGGAGAGCACAGGTAGGATGGTAGACAGAGATGAGGAGGAGATGTAGGAGGTGCAGCACTGTGGAGAGCACGGTGGGGTAAGAGATGGGGGTAGGGGCACTGGAGAGAAGGTAGGATGGTAAGAGGAGGAGATGTAGGGGTGCAGCACTGTGGAGAGCAAAGGTAGGATGGTAGAGAGAGATGAGGAGGAGATGTAGGAGGTGCAGCACTGTGGAGAGCACAGGTAGGATGGTAGACAGAGATGAGGAGGAGATGTAGGAGGTGCAGCACTGTGGAGAGCACAGGTAGGATGGTAGACAGAGATGAGGAGGAGATGTAGGAGGTGCAGCACTGTGGAGAGCACAGGTAGGATGGTAGACAGAGATGAGGAGGAGATGTAGGAGGTGCAGCACTGTGGAGAGCACAGGTAGGATGGTAGACAGAGATGAGGAGGAGATGTAGGAGGTGCAGCACTGTGGAGAGCACAGGTAGGATGGTAGACAGAGATGAGGAGGAGATGTAGGGGTGCAGCACTGTGGAGAGTACAGGTAGGATGGTAGACAGAGATGAGGAGGAGATGTAGGGGTGCAGCACTGTGGAGAGTACAGGTAGGATGGTAGACAGAGATGAGGAGGAGATGTAGGAGGTGCAGCACTGTGGAGAGCACAGGTAGGATGGTAGACAGAGATGAGGAGGAGATGTAGGAGGTGCAGCACTGTGGAGAGCACAGGTAGGATGTAGACAGAGATGAGGAGGAGATGTAGGAGGTGCAGCACTGTGGAGAGCACAGGTAGGATGGTAGACAGAGATGAGGAGGGTGTAGGAGGTGCAGCACTGTGGAGAGCACAGTAGGATGGTAGGATAGAGGTAGACTTGAGAAAGATGAAAAGGAGGAGATGTAGGGGTGCAGCACTGTGGAGAGCACAGGTTGGAATGGTAGACAGAGATGAGGAGGAGATGTAGGAGGTGCAGCACTGTGGAGAGCACAGGTAGGATGGTAGACAGAGATGAGGAGGAGATGTAGGGGGTGCAGCACTGTGGAGAGCACAGGTAGGATGGTAGACAGAGATGAGGAGGAGATGTAGGAGGTGCAGCACTGTGGAGAGCACAGGTAGGATGGTAGACAGAGATGAGGAGGAGATGTAGGAGGTGCAGCACTGTGGAGAGCACAGGTAGGATGGTAGACAGAGATGAGGAGGAGATGTAGGAGGTGCAGCACTGTGGAGAGCACAGGTAGGATGGTAGACAGAGATGAGGAGGAAGATGTAGGAGGTGCAGCACTGTGGAGAGCACAGGTAGGATGGTAGACAAGAGATGAGGAGGAGATGTAGGGGGTGCAGCACTGTGGAGAAGCACAGGTAGGATGGTAGACAGAGATGAGGAGGAGATGTAGGAGGTGCAGCACTGTGGAGAGCACAGGTAGGATGGTAGACAGAGATGAGGAGGAGATGTAGGAGGTGCAGCACTGTGGAGAGCACAGGTAGGATGGTAGACAGAGATGAGGAGGAGATGTAGGAGGGTGCAGCACTGTGGAGAGCACAGGTAGGATGGTAGACAGAGATGAGGAGGAGATGTAGGGGGTGCAGCACTGTGGAAGCACAGGTAGGATGGTAGACAGAGATGAGGAGGAGATGTAGGAGGTGCAGCACTGTGGAGAGCACAGGTAGGATGGTAGACAGAGATGAGGAGGAGATGTAGGAGGTGCAGCACTGTGGAGAGCACAGGTAGGATGGTAGACAGAGATGAGGAGGAGATGTAGGAGGTGCAGCACTGTGGAGAGCACAGGTAGGATGGTAGACAGATGAGGAGGAGATGTAGGAGGTGCAGCACTGTGGAGAGCACAGGTAGGATGGTAGACAGAGATGAGGAGGAGATGTAGGGGTGCAGCACTGTGGAGAGCACAGGTAGGATGGTAGACAGAGATGAGGAGGAGATGTAGGGGGTGCAGCACTGTGGAGAGTACAGGTAGGATGGTAGACAGAGATGAGGAGAGATGTAGGGGTGCAGCACTGTGGAGAGCACAGGTAGGATGGTAGACAGAGATGAGGAGGAGATGTAGGAGGTGCAGCACTGTGGAGAGCACAGGTAGGATGGTAGACAGAGATGAGGAGGAGATGTAGGGGGTGCAGCACTGTGGAGAGCACAGGTAGGATGGTAGACAGAGATGAGGAGGAGATGTAGGGGGTGCAGCACTGTGGAGAGCACAGGTAGGATGGTAGACAGAGATGAGGAGGAGATGTAGGAGGTGCAGCACTGTGGAGAGCACAGGTAGGATGGTAGACAGAGATGAGGAGGAGATGTAGAGGGTGCAGCACTGTGGAGAGCACAGGTAGGATGGTAGACAGAGATGAGGAGGAGATGTAGGGGTGCAGCACTGTGGAGAGCACAGGTAGGATGGTAGACAGAGATGAGGAGGAGATGTAGGAGGTGCAGCACTGTGGAGAGCACAGGTAGGATGGTAGACAGAGATGAGGAGGAGATGTAGGGGGTGCAGCACTGTGGAGAGTACAGGTAGGATGGTAGACAGAGATGAGGAGGAGATGTAGGGGTGCAGCACTGTGGAGAGCACAGGTAGGATGGTAGACAGAGATGAGGAGGAGATGTAGGAGGTGCAGCACTGTGGAGAGCACAGGTAGGATGGTAGACAGAGATGAGGAGGAGATGTAGGAGGTGCAGCACTGTGGAGAGCACAGGTAGGATGGTAGACAGAGATGAGGAGGAGATGTAGGAGGTGCAGCACTGTGGAGAGCAAGGTAGGATGGTAGACAGAGATGAGGAGGAGATGTAGGGGTGCAGCACTGTGGAGAGCACAGGTAGGATGGTAGACAGAGATGAGGAGGAGATGTAGAGGGTGCAGCACTGTGGAGAGCACAGGTAGGATGGTAGACAGAGATGAGGAGGAGATGTAGGAGGTGCAGCACTGTGGAGAGCACAGGTAGGATGGTAGACAGAGATGAGGAGGAGATGTAGGAGGTGCAGCACTGTGGAGAGCAAGGTAGGATGGTAGACAGAGATGAGGAGGAGATGTAGGAGGTGCAGCACTGTGGAGAGCACAGGTAGGATGGTAGACAGAGATGAAGGAGAGATGTAGGGGGTGCAGCACTGTGGAGAGTACAGGTAGGATGGTAGACAGAGATGAGGAGGAGATGTAGGGGGTGCAGCACTGTGGAGAGCACAGGTAGGATGGTAGACAGAGATGAGGAGGAGATGTAGGAGGTGCAGCACTGTGGAGAGCACAGGTAGGATGGTAGACAGAGATGAGGAGGAGATGTAGGAGGTGCAGCACTGTGGAGAGCACAGGTAGGATGGTAGACAGAGATGAGGAGGAGATGTAGGGGTGCAGCACTGTGGAGAGCACAGGTAGGATGGTAGACAGAGATGTGGAGGAGATGTAGGGGGTGCAGCACTGTGGAGAGCACAGGTAGGATGGTAGACAGAGATGAGGAGGAGATGTAGGAGGGTGCAGCACTGTGGAGAGCACAGGTAGGATGGTAGACAGAGATGAGGAGGAGATGTAGGGGTGCAGCACTGTGGAGAGCACAGGTAGGATGGTAGACAGAGATGAGGAGGAGATGTAGGGGGTGCAGCACTGTGGAGAGCACAGGTAGGGATGGTAGACAGAGATGAGGAGGAGATGTAGGAGGTGCAGCACTGTGGAGAGCACAGGTAGGATGGTAGACAGAATGAGGAGGAGATGTAGGAGGTGCAGCACTGTGGAGAGCACAGGTAGGATGGTAGATAAAGATGAGGAGGAGATGTAGGGGGTGCAGCAGTGTGGAGAGCACAGGTTACGATGTAGAATAAAGATGAGGAGGAGAGTAGAGGGTGCAGCACTGTGGAGAGTACAGGTAGGATGGTAGACAGAGATGAGGAGGGATGTAGGGGTGCAGCACTGTGGAGAGTACAGGTAGGCATGGTAGGCAGAGATGAGGAGGAGATGTAGGGGGTGCAGCACTGTGGAGAGCACAGGTAGGATGGTAGACAGAGATGAGGAGGAGATGTAGGGGTGCAGCATGGTGGAGAGAACAGGTAGGATGGTAGACAGAACTGAGGAGGAGATGTAGGGGTGCAGCACTGTGGAGAGCACAGATAGGATGGTAGACAGAGATGAGAGGAGATGTAGGGGGTGCAGCACTGTGGAGAGTACAGGTAGGATGGTAGACAGATGAGAGGAGATGTAGCACTGTGGAGAGTACAGGTAGGATGGTAGACAGAAATGAGGAGGAGATGTAGAAGGTGCAGGTGCCACTGTGGAGAGCACAGGTAGGATGGTAGACAGATGAGGAGGAGATGTAGCACTGTGGAGAGCACTGGTAGGATGGTAGACAGAGATGAGGAGGAGATGTAGGAGGTGCAGCACTGTGGAGAGCACAGGTAGGATGGTAGACAGAGATGAGGAGGAGATGTAGGAGGTACAGCACTGCAGAGAGCACAGGTAGGATGGTAGACAGAGATGAGGAGGAGATGTAGGGGATGCAGCACTGTGGAGAGCACAGGTAATATGGTATACAGAGATGAGGAGGAGATGTAGGAGGTGCAGCACTGTTGAAAGCTTTGTCAGTGAGAACAAGAAGTTTAAATTGGATTCTATAGTGTATGGGTAAAAAGTTCAGTGACTGGCACATGGCGGAGGCATCGGAGTAACATAGTAACATAGTTTATAAGGCCCAAAAAAGCCCTCTGTCCATCCAGTTCGGCCTGTTTTCTACAAGTTGATCCAGAGGAAGGCAAAAAAACCCCTGTGAGGTAGAAGCCAATTTTCCCCACTTTAGGGGAAAAAAATTCCAACCAGGCAATTAGAATTACTCCCTGGATCAACGACCCCTCTCTAGTAACTATAACCTGTAATATTATTACCCTCCAGAAATACATCCAGGCCTCTCTTGAACTCTAGCGGTTAGATAGATACTGTAGGTGACCCTGGATGCTGCATTAAGAATAGATTGGAAAAGGGAAAGTCTGCTGAGGGGAGGCCAATTAATAGTGAGTTACAGTAATCGAGGCGGGAATGGATGACGGCAACAATGAGAGTTTTTGTTGTTTCCATAGTGAGAAAGGGGTGGATTCTGGAGTTGTTTTTGAGGTGCAGGTGACATAAGCGGGAGAGAGACTGAATAAAGGGGCTGAAAGAAAGATCAGTGTCAAATGTCACCCTGAGACAGCGGGCGAGCTGCCTAGGAGTGATGATGGTGCCGCACACTGAGAGGGAGATATCAGGTTTGGGTTGGTTAGTAGATGGAGAGAACAGAAGAAGTTCAGTTTTTGAAAGATTTAGTTTCAGATAGAGAGAGGACATGATAGAGACAGCGAAGAGACAGTCACTGGTGTTCTGTAATACAGCAGGGGTGATGTCAGGGGACAAAGTATATAGTTGTGTGTTATCAGCATACAGATTGTACTGGAAACCAAATCTGCTGATAGTCTGTCCAATTGGGGCTGTGTAGAGAGAGAAGAGGAGAGGGCCTAGGACTGAACCCTGAGGAACCCCAACAGCGAGGGGGAGAGGAGAAGTGGAGCCAGTGAATGATACACTGAAGGCGCGACCAGAGAGATATGAAGAAAACCAGAAGAGGATAGTGTCCTTTAGGCCGAAAGATAGGAGCAAGGTGAGAAGGAAATGGTGGTCTACAATGTCAACAGCTGCAGAGAGGTCAAGGAGAATGAGCAGAGAGTAGTCACCGTTGCATTTTGCTGTCAGGAGTTCGTTTGTCACTTTGGTGATGGCAGTTTCAGTAGAATGTAGGATATTGACACCTGATTGTAGTGGAGCAAAGAGAGAGTGAGAAGAGAGATAGAGGGTAATGCGAGAGTAGACCAGACGCCCCAGGAGTTTAGAAATGAAGGAAATATTGGAGGCTGGTCTATAGTAAGTTGTGCAGGACGGGTCAAGAGGTTTTGTTTGTTTGTTTTTTTAATAATGGAGTAATGAGGAGGGGGAGATACCAGAAAAGAGAGAGAGGTTGAAGATTTTTGTTAGGTGAGTGGTGACAGCCGGAGACACTGGAGTAGGTGTGAGGAACAGGGTATAATAAATGGTGTCTGAGCACCGGGACCACAATGTTCATGAAAATGCGGGACTCATAAACCTATATGAAGTACAGTAGTGGCAGGTTGAGCATGCACAATGCTGCTTCACTAGATCTATGGGACTGTCAGAGGTAACCGAGTACAGTGCCTGGCTATCTCCAGAAGTCCCATATCGATAGAGCAGCAAACCTTTAATCTTCCAAACATATCCTCCTTGTTCATAGGTATTGTCCCTCAGGACGTTGAGGGGTGTGCCGATGAAGGACTGTTTTTAGCAGAGATACAAGTTGGTTGCATGAGCTACCATTGACCAGGATCTGGATGATGGGAAATTATTACTTCAGACTACTTTATTTGTGAGTTTGGCAGAGGCTTCCCTTTCTTATCAGAGAGTCCATGCTTTCATTCGGATTAGGGTAACTTCGGTTTGTGATATGTTAGGGGTGGAAGAGTCATCCGGTCACCTGTAACTAGATTTATTGTGCTCAACTGCTCATGGAGTCAGACTGCTGTGCCCGGTGTCGTGAGACGATCGTCTCCCCGGTCACAGAGTTACAACATGACTATCTGCCTCTGGATGTGAAGTGAGAAGAAGAATTGTCCATCTGGACCATAATGCAGACCATTAATAACAAGCATAAACCACAAATAAGACCTAAATGACTACAATCTAAAGAAAAAAAAAACTATAGAGAAATCTTCTGGTCCTTATAGGACTTCTGTCCATGGTGATGGAACGAGGCCTGCACCAGTTCATGATCAAATCTTCATGTACATGAGGCTGATATACTCCTCGTATTATTATATGTGAGCCACTGATAATCCCAGATAAACTGAGTGACTGGAAGTGACATAAGAATCCATGAAGCAGAAGTCGCATGTTTTGCTGGTTCAGCAGTAACGTGTCATCCGGTGTCTCCGCTCATAAGAGGCTTCCAGAAAAGAGGAACTGGACTTATTGTAAAGTGGTAAAAAGATTTTAGAGAGACATTTACTGTAAGACGGCTGAGAAGAGGACCTGCAGGGCAGATACACAGGGCATTTATCTATCTAATTATCTATTGGGTTTGATATCATGGGAATATCATGGCTAGCATTACTTACCGTGTTGGTCTCTGCCCCTCAGCTATACAGGGTCCAGATAATGGACAGCAGATCCTGGAGTTGGGTAACACAAGTAAACACAGGGTCTCATCTGAGGTGGAAATTAATTTTGGGTTTGGTCTGTATCTAACATGTAGCCGGACTTCTGCTCTACAGGAGTAATTCTGACATATCGTAGGCAGGATTGTTCCATTACCATCCATTGTAGAGCAGAGATCATGGAAAGGCCGTGTTCAATGTGGCCCGGGGGGAATGGTGTAGTGTGTCTCAGAGTGCAGTGTATAGTGTGGCCCCAAACACAGTGTGTAGTGTCCCTCAACCTCCCAGACAGCTCTACAAGAGGATACAACCCATCATTCTAGTAACACTTTGGGACAGGTTGCTTGCAGCCATTTATAATTCCCCGACGGGTCCTTTGAGGATCTCCTTATTTTCTCCATTTTCTTGAAGGTTTTGTCTTCCTGTACGTCTTCCCTCCATACTCTTTCTCTTCTGCAGATGCTCCATCTCTGGGATGTCTAACACAAAGAATTAGAGGGAACGTCTTGTTCTGTGTCATTCTTTTTACATTTCAGTCAGTAGAAGAGAAATAATGTTTGATATTTTCAGAAATATTGGAGATATTTTTTGCATTTACGTCTTCCCTGCAGGTGACCATGTTGGAGACATGCCTTCTTCTCCTGTTGGGCAGGGGAGCTGCATACCGAGCCTAATCTAAGAGTATGCTGCCTAATCTAGTCCTGTGACAGGACAATAGAGCTTTTATTATATTCCCTGCCCAATCATAAGAATAAAATTACTTTGCTGGCCTGTCCTGGATTCACAGCGGTGACGGGAGAATATGGAAAAAAAAAAAACTAAAAGTGGCCTCATGTAGTTGTAGAATGGACCAAAAAGTTAGACCAACACAAGTAGTCGGGCTCAGCAATACCATAGTACAGCACAAGCAAAGAGCAGCACAAAATACAAGCTGTGACGACTAGAACCTCTCAGCCCCGCCTGTCACTGTACGTCAGGATCACGCAGTACAGTTTCATCACTTGTTACTAAGACGTGATGTTATACCCACCCTGGGAGCACGTGAAATGCTCCAAAGTTAATCTCAGAGGGGCTGCCTGGGTGAAGAAGTATATGTCCGGGCTCAATTCGGACAACCCCTTTAAGCATAAACTCGTTGAACATTTTACACTGTATAAAGAAGTATCTAGCATGACTTCTGAGGCTCCTGTCAGCAGACCTGCAGGGTTCAGCTCCTGACAGAGACAGTTTTCATACATCAGGCCCTTAGTGAACTGTACCCAGAGAAGAGCCTGATACTGGAAGTTCAGAGTAAAGATATCTAGTAAATCATATATTACAAACTTTTTTTTGTCATGACGTATCTGTACTATTGATTTATGCAAAGTTTGTTTAAAGTTATCAGTTAAACCTGCGCCATGTATGAGGGAGTCGGGGGAGATTGAGGAGTCGGAGTCGGGGCTTTGGCTTACTGACTCCACAACCCTGGATGCCAATCATATTACGGTGCATTCACAGGGATTTCTCAGCTTTTTTGGGACTCCAGTTTGTTCCATTATGTTACATGGGATTTGTTTGATGTGAATGAGGCTTAAAGGAAACGTGTCACCAAAATGTTATCTGCCAGTTAAAACCAGATAGTGACACGTCTCCATTTTTCTAATCTGTTTTTATTTTCTGATTCTGAATCTGATTGTAAATTTTTTAATTTTGTTTTCTGAACCATATTATGTGGGCGGCCATCTTGAACATGATTATGGGGACGGCCATCTTGAACATGATTATGGGGACGACCATCTTGAACATGATTATGGGGACGGCCATTTGATGGGGGACGGCCATCTTGAACATGATTATGGGGACGGCCATCTTGAACATGATTATGGGGACGGCCATCTTGAACATGATTATGGGGACGACCATCTTGAACATGATTATGGGGACGGCCATCTTGAACATGATTATGGGGTCATCTTGAACATGATCATCTTGAACATGATCGGCCATCTTGAGATTCTGTTTCTTAACAGATTCATATACACAGCATTAATACATTGCTTTACGGCAGCCCCATGGTCCATAGACACGAAGGTCAGGAGGGAATTCATTGACTTCTATGGTACAGTTTTCTAGGCTCTATGCAGAGATCATTTGTACGGGGAGGTGGAGTAGATAAGCTCTGACAATCACCTATTGTGACTGGTGGATCCTGTCTTATCTGTACACAGAGGTGGTATCATGACAGGCAGGATTACAATAGAATATAACTGCAGTAAGGTGATCTGTACAGACACATAGTGGTCGGTGTAAAAACTGCAGGATTTTATTTTTGTTTTAGTTTAAATATAAAAAGTGACATAGAAAATAAAAAAATAACATCAACAAACATTATTAAAAAACGTGTCTGAAGACGTTCCCTTTAAGTGAGGTATTCGGGGTATGAAGGTGCTCCAGACCCATCATCCAGTTCAGCCGCTCTCATCTGGCACCGGGTTAGGCTGTCTCGTCTAGGATTGCCATGTCTAAATCTCAGTAAATCTTCCCCATTGTGTCTGTAACTAGATGTAGATCTGAAGATGCAAATATTGTGGTGAGATCCCGGAGCTCAGCAATGAGATGAAGCCTGTAGGGGTCGGCTGGTGGCTTCCTCTTCATTTCTAGAGGTTTCCTTATATGATATGGACACCATCACCCGAGCACAATCAGAGAACCAAGTAATAGAAGAAATGAAAGGAGGAAGATAAAAAGAAGAGACCATCGTCTATAGAACGAAACTATAGTGAATATAAAGCCCTATGCGCCCCTCCCCCGCAAACATGACCATCTCTTCCACAGTGGCCGCACTCCTACATCTCTGGAGATATAATCCTTGCGGTATATATTATATAACCAGCACTGGCATCATCTGATCAGGAGCCTGACGTGTAATAACACAGGACGGACATATCGTAGGCCTCCGTCACACCAACAATACGGATTGTGTCCGGGTCTGTTCAGGAAAATCATGATGTCAGTCAGTGTTTCCGCCCGGGTGCAATCAGTAATTGAAAAATTTCCCTTATGTGCACGACCCAGTGAAATGTATTTATTTTATGTACTTATATATTCTGCTTTACAGACATTAGCATCTGGCTGTCCCCAATGGGGCTCACAATCTAAGGTCCTGATCAGTATGTCTTTGAAGCATGGAAGGAAACTGGAGAACCCAGAGGGAACACAAACATACAAACTCCTTGCAGATGTTGCCCTTGGTCAGATTCAAACCCAGGACCCCAGCACTGCAAGACAACAGTGCTAACCACTGAGCCACCGCCAACCACTGATCCACTGTGCTGAAATGAAAGGTTCAGGATTCAGTCTGGATTCCAGGCATCACGCATCGCACCCAGAAGGAAAAATCCCTCGTGTGAAAGAGACCTTACATGAGCAATATAGAGAAAAACTCCCACCTCAGGAGATGAATAAGGCGCAGGAATATGATACACCCCCCAATCCAGTGTCCGGGGCCCTACTGCACCTCCTCCAGGGGCCATCAGATTATATAATATGGAGGTATGCAGAAGTGCCATAAAGGCGGACTTCCCAACTATTTGGACGATCAAAAAGAGACACTTATGGTCCATTGTGTGAAAGATCCATTTTTCCTGGATATCTATACACCAATAGTTTTTTCTTATGAAATAGCGCAAAAATTATCTGAAAATAGAAATTTCTAAAATCCAGAAAGCATCAAATAATGAAATAATATACAGGACGGCTCTAAAATACAGAGAGGAAGCAGACAAGCACGTTCTGGACCAATACTGTAAACGTAATAATGAAAATCTATCCCTCAGATCAAAAAGAGGGACTTGAGTCAAAAATAGAGACCGTCCCTCCAAAAACGGGACACCTGGGAGGTGTGTACAGAGGCTATACACAGCAGTATCCATACAGCTTATGTTCTATCTGTAGTCCCATCAGTGTGGACCCCGGGTACCTGGGAGGTGTGTACAGAGGCTATACACAGCAGTATCCATACAGCTTTGTTCCCCCCCCCCCCAGAGGCTGTGGACCCCGTACCTGGAGGTGTGTAGCAGGCTATAACAGAGTATCATACAGCTTATGTTCTATCTGTAGTCCCATCAGTGTGGACCCCGGGTACCTGGGAGGTGTGTACAGAGGCTATACACAGCAGTATCCATACAGCTTATGTTCTATCTGTAGTCCCATCAGTGTGGACCCCGGGTACCTGGGAGGTGTGTACAGAGGCTATACACAGCAGTATCCATACAGCTTATGTTCTAGTCTCAGTGTGGAGTCCTCAGTGTGGCAATCCCCCGGGTACCTGGGAGGTGTGTACAGAGGCTATACCACAGCAGTATCCATACAGCTTATGTTTCATCTGTAGTCCCATCAGTGTGGACCCACGGGTACCTGGGAGGTGTGTACAGAGGCCTATACACAGCAGTATCCATACAGCTTAATGTTTTATCTGTAGTCCCATTAGTGTGGACCCCCGGGTACCTGGGAGGTGTGTACAGAGGCTATACACAGCAGTATCCATACAGCTTATGTTTTATCTGTAGTCCCATCAGTGTGGACCCCGGGTACCTGGGAGGTGTGCACAGAGGCTATACACAGCAGTATCCATACAGCTTATGTTTTATCTGTAGTCCCATCAGTGTGGACCCCAGGTACATAAATCCATGAAGAGCAGTGATGGAGGACAGAGGATTTCTAGGTGGAGTAATAATAATTCATTCATAGAATTTCCGGGTTTCAGAAGACGAGGCAGAGCTGAAGCTAAACCTCAAAAGAGGAAGAAAGCAGATCTTCACACATCACTCGCCACCTCCTCAGTAACTGGGTGATAGACGAGACACTTTACTGAGACCAGAACTGCCAGCGAGACCTCTCGCCATGTCACCCATGTGGCCTTGTCTGCTCGGCTTCACCTGCTTGGTCCTGTCTGGATTAGGAGACGACCAGACTGAAGGAGCAGGTAGGGATCTTCTCTGAGTCACACTCTTCAGTGTTTGGTTTCTTGTATGTTACGTGACGTTACGCTGCTCCCTGTATATAGAGGATCCTCCATAAGGACCAGACATTGAGCTGCCACCCATGTATACTGCACCCACCTTCTCATGTAGCAGTCTGTGGGGGTCTGTACATGTTCTCCAACCCTCTGTCCACTCCAACCCTCTGTCAGCAGACGTTAGTAAGGCTAAAAAAGACATCTGTCCATCTACAGTGCCTTAAAGAAAGTATTCACACCCCTTGAACTTTTCCACATTTTTTACATTACAGCCACAAACCTGTGGGATTTTATGTGATCGACCAACACGAATTAGAAGTCTGTGTGAGGTGAGAAGAAGAGTGCGGCGTGCATTAGTATTCACCCCCTGAGTCAGTACCTTGTAGGACCACCTTTCACTGCAGTTACAGCTGGCAGGCTTTGAGATCTGTCTCTACCAGCTTTACTCATCTAGAGGCTGAAAATTGTGCCCATTCTTCTGTGCAGAAGAGCTCACGCTCAGTCAGATTAGGTGGAGAACGTTTATTGAGCAGCAATTTTGAAGTCTGGCCACAGATTCTCAATGGGATTCAGGTCTGGACTGGTCTGGCCGTTCTAACACATGATTGAGCTTTGATCTAAACCCTTCAATTGTAGCTCTGGTTGGATGTTAAGGGTCCATGTCCTGCTGGAAGGTCAGCTATATCCATCTTCCCATCAACTCTTACCAACTTCCCTGTCCATGCTGTAGAAAAGCCTCCCCATGATGCTGCCACCAGCATGTCTCACAGTGGGGGTGGTGTGTTCAGGGTGATGTGCAGGGTTAGGGTTCCACCTTATATAACATTTTCCATTTTGGCCAAAAAGTCCCCCTTTGGTCTCCTCTGACCAGAGCACCTTCTTCCACATATGTGTCCCCTACATGGCTTGTGACAATCTGCAGATAAGACTTCTTATGGCTTGCTTTTAAAAATGGCTTTCTTCCTGCCACTCGTCCATAAAAGCCGGATTTGTAGAGCACACGACTAATAGTTGTCCTGTGGACAGAGTCTCCCCACCTGACCCTGGGTCTCTTAGATGTTTCTCCAATTAGTGCTCTCCTTGCCTGGTCTATCGTTTTAGGTGAACAGCGATGTCTTGGTAGCAGGGGTGGACTGGCCATAGACCCTACAGGGAAATTTCCTGGTTGACCAATGCCCGGGGGGCCGCTGAAGCCCTCCTCATGGCCACCAGCCGGGTACATAGTGATTTGATGCTCTAAGCCTTAATTGCCCAGAGGCTGTAAGTGCCCTCAGAACTGAACTCTATCACTGTCCTCAGAACGGTGGAACAGTTTACTACTGTGGTGAAGGCGGTAGTATTTTGTGCCGCACTGTGGTGTTTGCGTCTGCTGGGGCAGTATTTTGTGCTGATCTACAGTTTTGCAGGCCCATCCTACTTGTGTTGAGTCACCTTCTGTCAATTCGGACAACATGGGGCCACTTTTAGTTGTTTTTTTTTCCAAGGCCACTTTAAGTTCCTGGTCCATCCATGCTTGGTAGGTTGGCAGTTGTGCCATACTCCTTCCATGTTCGGATGATGATGGATTGAACAGTGCTCCGTGACATGTTCAGAGCCTGGGAGTCTGGAGTGTTCCTTGGTTTTCATGATGCTGTCTGATCACTAATGTTCTCTGTCCTCTGAGGCATTCACAGAAGAGCTGTGGTTATACTGAGAATACATTACACACCGGTGGACTACGTTTACTAATGAGGTGACTTCTGAAGGTGATCGGTCACACTGGATGTTATGTAGGGGATCAGAGTACAGGGGGCTGAATACAAATGCATGCCACACTTTTCAGATTTTTATTGAAATTTTTGAAAACCCTGTATCTTTCTTTTTACTTCACACATACTTGCTACTTTTGTTGGTCTATCACATAAAATCCCAATAAAATACATTTGCTGTATTTTTTTTTTGCCCTATGAGTGCACCTGCCATAAGACCTAAACTAGTTTTACAGGAGGACA
>ONZH01028748.1:0-41257 GCA_900303285.1 Rhinella marina
ATCATCATCATCATCATCACCCACAGACTGCGACAGTTGGAAACTTGGGCATCGGGAACGAGGTCAGCAGCAACCTGAGAAGTGGTTTGTGACTCTGGAAGGGTCCAGAAAACAGTTCCTGAGAGTATGCCGGATCGCATTCCAAATTTTCCTGGGAGGGGGCAGACTGGGGGAAGGAGGTTGAGGTGGAGGAGCTAGAGGAGTGCTCCCTTGGGTAACGTGGGTGGACTGCGTGGAAGACTGACTGGGGACAAATTACTTGAAGCATTGTCCGCAATCCACGAGATCAGCTGTTCGCACTGTTGTGGTTTCAACAGTCCTCTACCACGTGTCCCTGTAAGTTGAGACATGAAGCTAGGGAGTGTAGCTCTGCGGAATTCCCCTGCTCCCTCATCAGCGGGTACTGTCTCACCCTGCCCAGGACCATGGCCTCTGCCCCCTGCAGTAATTGAATGCCCACGCCCACGCCCTCGCCCTTGACCCTTAGCCCTGGGGTTCAACATTTTTTGTATATAGGTGTATGATAAAAAAAAATAAAAAATTAAGTCCGGTAGAATTAAGTGACGTACAGAAAGTGTCACCTGGACAGATTATACGGATTGGAGCGAGTGTGCTGAACTGTGACACACAGAAAGGTTACACGCAGCTAAGTAAAATGGATTTTTATCACTGAACTAAAACAACTGAAAAAATTATTTTATTTTTTTTACAATTTTGTTTTTTTGGGAACGTAACGTGCAGGAACTATGGTAGGACTGACTTACACCCTGTTAACGGTGGCTATTTAGTCTGCGACCCAGACAAATGTCGCACAGAGAATTTTCTGGATCAAGCGGTAGATGATATTGGTAGCAAATGACTTGTTTGTATTGTGTGACGTACAGAAAGTGTCACCTGGACAGTATATACGGATGGGAGCGAATGTGCTGAACTTTGACACACAGTAAGGTTACACAAAGCTGAGTAAAATGGATTTGTATCACTGAGCTAAAACAACTGAAAAAATAATTTTTTTAAATATTTTGTTTTTTATATTTTTTTAAAATTTAGTTTTTTTTGGGAACGTAACGTGCAGGAACTATGGTAGGACTGACTGACACCCTATTAACGGTGGCTATTTAGTCTGCGACCCAGACAAATGTCACACAGAGAATTTTCTGGATCAAGCGGTAGATGATATTGGTAGCAAATGACTTGGTTGTATTGTGTGACGTACAGAAAGTGTCACCTGGACAGTATATACGGATGGGAGCGAATGTGCTGAACTGTGACACACAGAAAGGTTACACGCAGCTGAGTAAAATGGATTTGTATTACTGAGCTAAAACAACTGAAAAAATAAATTTTTTTTTCTATTTTGTTTTTTTGGGAACGTGACGTGCAAGAACTATGGTAGAACTCACTGACACCCTGTTAACGGTGGCTATTTAGTCTGCGACCCAGACAAATGTCGCACAGAGAGTTTTCTGGATCAAGCTGTAGATGATATTGGTAGCAAATGACTTGGTTGTATTCTGTGACGTACAGAAAGTGTCACCTGGACAGTATATATGGATTGGAGTGAGTCAGTGCTGAACTGTGACACACAGAATGGTTCCACAGTGCTGTGTGCAATGGATTTGTATCACTGAGATAGAACAATAAAAAAAAAAACAGGGTTAGATATGGCGATAGCTGCACTACTAGTGCCAGCCAGCCAAGTGACAAAAATAATAAAATAAACTGTCTTCTAGCCCTTAGAAGGGCTGTTGGGTTCTTTGTGGGTGATCCCTGCCTAACAGACAACTAAATGCAGGCCCTAACACTATCCCTGAAAGGCAGCAGCTCTATCCCTAACGACATCCAGACGGCATCTGAGACGAGCACCGCGGCCAGTCGGTAGTATATTCCTGGGTCACCTGATCAGGCCAGCCAACCCCTGCTATCGACATGTAAGGGCCCCACGTGATGCTGGGTGGTACGCAGAGTCTCCTGGCTTGTGATTGGCTGTGTTTTTAGGTGCCAAAAAAGCACGATGCGGAAGTTGCCATTTCCTCGAGTATGGCGAGATATTCGTCCGAGCTGCGAGTACTTACGAGTACCCTAATACTCGAACGAGTACCAAGCTCGGACGAGTATGCTCGCTCATCTCTAGTGGAGGCCCAAGAGCTGAGACCTCTTAAAAATTGTATTAAGGCCCAAGAGCTGAGACCTCTTAAAAATTGTGTGGAGGCCCAAGAGCTGAGACCTCTTAAAAACTGTATTAAGGCCCAAGAGCTGAGACCTCTTAAAAATTGTATTCAGGCCCAAGAGCTGAGACCTCTTAAAAATTGTATTCAGGCCCAAGAGCTGAGACCTCTTAAAAATTGTATTAAGGCCCAAGAGCTGAGACCTCTTAAAAATTGTATTAAGGCCCAAGAGCTGAGCCATAATAATTTTTTCTTTTTTTTTTTTTAATGGAGCAATTCTACGGCGGTTAAGGAGGAGGAGGAGGAGGAGGAGGAGGAAATGGCACTTCATACAGATGGCACTTCACTTTTGGCTGCTTTCCACTGTTGGAGAAGCAAAGTCCGGGTCAATCCACTTGCTGTTCATTTTGATTAGCGTCAGCCTGTCGGCACTGTCGGTTGACAGGCGGCTGCGCTTATCGGTTATAATGCCCCCGGCTGCGCTGAACACCCTTTCTGATAGCACGCTGGCAGAAGGGCAGGCAAGCACCTCCAATGCGTACAGGGACAGTTCCAGTCACATGTCCAACTTGGAGTCCCAGTAAGTGTAGGGCGCCGAGGGATCGGGGAGGACAGGGGTACGGTCTGCCAGGTACTCCCGCAACATCCGCCGATACTTGTCCCTCCTGCTGATAGTGTGCCCCGCAGTGATGGAAGTTGCACGAGGGGGTGCCATGAACGTGTCCCACACCTTGGATAGTGTTCCCCTGGTGGCTGTGGGCCTGATCGATGTTGTCAGACTCCGGGAGACACTGTCCTCTCTGCCGCCAGTGATGGTGGGTGGGAAAATCTCCATCATGTTCTGCACGAGTTCCCTCTTGTATTCCAGCAATCGATTCGTCCTCTCCTCTACCGGAATAAAAGAGGAGAAGTTATCTTTATACCGGGGGTCCAGGAGTGCGAAGACCCAGTATAGTTTGTTCTCCAATATCCGGACAACACGTGTGTCCTGGGAAAAGCAGCCCAGCATGAAGTCAGCCATGTGTGCCAGACTCTGAATAGGCATGACGTCACTGCCCCCACCAGAAGGATCATTTGCCATTTCCTCCTCTTCCTCTTCCGCCTCCTCTCCGCCCCATCCGCGCTGAACCAATGGGACGTACACAGCCTGACTGCTACCCTCGCAGCCAGCACACGTGATCACGGCATCTAGTTGCGTCTCAACCCGGAAGCATTCACTTCTGGGTGGTGTACAGACACCCCGTGTGGCCAATCGGGGTGTCTGTACACCATATGAAAACTGTAATCCTCGCTGGTGAGGATTACAGTTTTCAAAGTGCAATTCTTATTCTGGCCACTAGATGGCAGGCCAGGATAAGAAATGAGCAATTCTTGGATTTCTGAGTCTATAAAATCCATGATTGCTCATAAAGAAAAAAAATAAAAGCCACAATATATCAGCCCATATTTGAGCTTTCAAATACTAAAAAAAAAATAAAAAAAAATGTTAAAAAAATATATAAAAAATAAAAAAGATATAAAAGTTCAAATCACCCCCCTTTCCATATAATTAAAAAATAAATACCTAAATAACAATAAATATAGACATCATGGGTATCACTGTGACCGAAAACGCCCATACTTTTAAAATATAAAAAAAAAAAAATTCCAATACGGCGAACTGTGTGGCGGAAAAAAGCGTCCAAATGGCAATTTGCTGTTTTTTGTCGCTTTTTTTTTCTAAAAAAAATTAAAAAAAGTGATCAAAAAGTCATACACACCCCAGAATGGTATCAATAAAAACTTCAGATCGTCCCGCAAAAAATGAGCCCCCATACAGCTCTGTACACATAAATACCAAAAAGTTATAGGGGTCAAGATTTGACAAGGGAAAAAAAAAAAAAAGCAACATTCTAATTATTTTATCACTATGAAAACGCAGGAAAAACTATACATATTAGGTATTGCCGAATTCGTACTGACCAGTAGAATGAAAGTAATGGATCAGTTTTAATGCACATCGAACGCTGTAAATAAGAAACCCGTAGAACTGTAGCGGAATAGCGTTTTCTTTGCAATTTCACCCGGTTTGGATTTTTTTTCCCGCTTCCCACTACACCGTATGCAATATTAAATGGTGGCGTTGGAAAGTACAACTTGTCCCGCAAAAAACAAGCCCTCATACAGCTATGTGAACAGAAAAATAAAAGAGTTATGGCTGTTTGAAGGCAGGGAGCGCAAAACGAAAATGCATAACCGAAAAAAACCTCCGGGCGCGAAAGGGTTAAGGAAAATAGATATTTTGTATTGTAAGTATTAAAGCAATTTTTCAAAATATTATGAAATGCAGTAAGTTACCATAGCAAAATAAAGCACTGTGTATCTGAATGTGTCTAACAAGAATTAAAGGGGTGGTGTCACTAATATAAATGTATCCTGCCCAAGATATATTGCTGTTAAAAGTAATTAGCCCCTTCCCGCCCAGCGCTGTAGTGACTTCCCGCCCAGCGCCGTAGTATTACGGCGCGCTGATCAGGTGGGTGCAGTATGTAGCTTGACCCCTGCTGTATGCACCGGCATCGGTGAAAACACCGCTGGGGGAGCATTAACCCTTTATGTGCTGCGGTTAGCGCTGACCGTGGCACATGCAATGCGGGCGGTGGGAAGGGGTGTCCATTGGGTCCCTGCGCTGCTGTGACGGCGACCCGATGGCTTAGATGGCAGCCGGATGCCTTCCTTAGGCATCCAGCTGCCATCTACGGAAGCCTGTGAGATCCAGCCCCCTGGATCTCACAGGCAGAAGGCTGTAAGCGTATTACATTGAGTAATACACTTACAGCCAATGCATTACAATACAGAAGTATTGTAATGCATTGTAAAGGGGATCAGACCCCCAAAAGTTAAAAAAGGGTAAAAACATAAAGTTTTACAAAAAAGTTTCTAGTTAAAAAAAAGCGTCCTTTTCATAAAATAAAGTTTAAAAAAATGTAAAAAAAATAGGGAAAAAAAGAAAAATAGACATATTAGGTATCGCTGCGTCCGTATTGACCGGCTCTTTAAAAATTTCACATGATCCACCCCGCCAGGTGAACGCAGTAAAAATATAAAACAGTGCCAAAAATTTTTTGGTCACCTTCCCTTACAAAAAGTGTAATAGCAAGCGATCAAAAAAGCGTATGTACCCCAAAATGGTACCAATCAAACCGTCATCTTGTCCCGCAAAAAAGGAGATGCTACCTAAGACAATCGCCCGAAAAATAAAAAAATATGGCTCTCAGAAAATGGCAACACAAAAAAAGATTTTATTCTGTTAAAAAATAAATCTAATGTGTAAAATTTAACAAAAATAAAAATAGTAGACATATTGGGTATCACTGCGTCCGTAACAACCTGATCTATAAAAATATCACATGATTTGCCCCCTCAGGTGAATGCTATAAAAAAAAAAAATAAAACGATTCCAAAACAGCTATTTTTTCACCTTGACTCACAAAAAGTGTAATACCAAGCGATCAAAAAGTCTTATGTACCCCAAAACGTCATCTCATTACGCAAAAAATGAGCCCTCACATAAGGCAATAACTCAAAAAACTAAAAATCAATGGCTCCCGCAAACCAATCCATCAAAATCTTTGCTGCAAAATCCATATGGCGCTCCTTCTGTTCTGAGTCCTGCCATGTGTCCCCACAGCAGTTTACATACTGCATTGGAGCCCTGTAATGTAGGATGCAAACATGTTATTGGTAAGAATAAGTGGCGTGGTTGTCACATATCCTTCTGATTCTGGGACACATCAAACTGCCCTAATGCATGATGGCAAATGAGGTAAATTTGAGAAAAAAAATTCAAGGAGTAATGGGAGCTAGAGTAATTTATGAAAATAAACTTTACAGCTGAAAAGTAGTTTTTGGCCCAATCCATTAATCACCAAATAAGGTATACAAAAGATACATTTATGTCACCTGTATATGAAAAACAATACTGTCACTGTAATGGCCTCTCAAACAAGAGACTAAAGCTAACTAGTATCTTGAAGCAAGTTTTCATCGAGCTGGGCTCTTCCCATCCACCCACTGCACCTCTCAGCAGTGCTGCTCCATGCCCAGTACTCCTCTTTCTCTAATTCATCCCCATCCACTACAGCAACTCAGCCTGACAGCTACAACTGCTACACCCATTACATCTTCATTCACAGCCCAGTACGCCTTGGAGCAGGGTCAGTTTGTTTACAGGGTCTAAACTGTACACTTCCTTATTACACTGTTGCAGAGTTTTCCACCTCCCCCTGAGATACATCACACAGATTCACAGAGATGTGTACCAATCACAGCTTCTATCATGGCAATAAAAATTATCGGGGTCATTTATCAAACTGGTGTAAAGTAGAACCGGGTTAGTTGCTCATAGCAACCAATCAGATTCCACCTTTCACTTTCCAAAGGAGTTGTCAAAAATGAAAGGTAGAATCTAATTGGTTGCTTTGGGCATCTAAGCCAGTTCTACTTTACACCAGTTTGATAAATGACCCCATATGTTAGTAAATGTATTATCCATGTATTGATATACAGGTTTACTTCTATATTCACATGAACATAGAAAAATTCAGACTGAAAAAAGATCTACTTTTTATGTATCTCAGAACAGTTTTTGCATGCCCAAGATATTTTCTGTCTATTGCTCTATATAGTCTAGAGATAAATGCAATATAAAATAAACATGTTTGTTACAAATGACTGCAGCATGCCATGACATTATATATGGCATTGCTACCTAATCACTTTCTATTTATCACAGCTGACTGGTCACTCATTTCTAGTTTAAGGTGCTATACAGAAAATTGGCATTGATTATCTATCATTGGTTATCGATTTCTGTAACTCATTATTAATTGGTCTCCAACTCACCAGACTTTCCCTGTTCCAATCTATCATTAATACAGCAGCCAGGCTCATCTATCTGTCTAACCTGTTCTCTGATGCCACCAACCTGTGCATTGCACTGGTTGCCCATACAATATAGGATTCAATTTAAACTGCTCATTCTCACCCACAAAGCTATCCACAGTGCTGCACCTCCCTACATGTCCTCCCTCATATCTGTCTACTAACCTACCTGTTCTCAGCCAAAGATTTACGACTAGTATCCACCATAATCTAAACCTCTCATTGCTGTCTTCAAGACTGCTCCTGAGCCGCACCAGTTCCAATTCTCTACCCCAAGCAATTAGGTTATTCTCAGCATCCACAGTTTTAAACGCTCCCTAAAAACACATCTTTTTAGGTTGGCCCATCATATCCCCTAATCTAAATACTCTCCATTCACCCCATCTGTCGAAACATCAGGCAGTGTAATACAGGCTTTAGAATACACCATCAGTGTTTACTTGGTGGTGTCCAACCTCCTGGTCTCCTGCGGATCAGCACTATAAAGGAAATACATAACTTAGCTGGGCATAAGGCCTCTTTCAATACGAGCGTCACGGATTCAGTCCGGATGCGTTCAGGGTGCGTTCTGGAAAATCCGCACGCATCCGTACCAATCCGCATGAAATCGCAGTCAGTTTTGACTGCGATTGCGTACGTTCGTTCAGTTTTTTCCGCACGGGTGCGAAGCGTTTTGATGCGTTTTTACAAACAACATCTCTTAGCAACTTGCGTGCGGATGCAATGCATTATTCACGCAGCCCCATTCACTTCAATGGGCCCAGGGCTGCTTGAAAAACACAGAATATAGAACATGCTGCGATTTTCACACAATGGTGAACTGATGCATGAAAAACATCGCTCATGTGAAAAGCCCCATTGAAATGAATGGGTCAGGATTCAGTGTGGGTGCAATGCGATCTCATCACGCATTGCACCCGCCCAGAAATCTCGCCCGTGTGAAAGGGGCCTAAGTCCCCTTTATTGTTTACAGTGGCTCATCTGTATCAGCAGCTGTTATGGTGTTATTGCTTTAGTCTAGATAAACCCCTTTAAAGCATAACCATATAGATAATTTATTAGAATAAGCTGCCCATGTGGGTATACATGAGTGGTAACAATATTTCTGGTCATTATATGACTTTTGTATTGTATTTTTTAGCATGTTTCCCCTTTGGAGGCTACAACTATTATTCTTAGTTGTGCCTGAGTTGGTGGGTGGAAACTGTAATCTGCCAAGATGTATTCCATGCAGAGCACACAGAAAGCAGAAGAAGTGGGTAGTATTGATGTGAAACCAGTAAGACATTTACTTTTAGCTTCTCAAGCATGGCTGTCTTGATTTTACTCCCCCTTCCCTCTCCAAAGACTTCTATGGGAAAATGTGATCCTTCAGTGAGCAGGCAGTCCATCTTGGTCTCTTAAGACAGATTTATCACAGAATTCAGAGATAATGTTAGATTAGGAAACGGGGCAGAAAAAATAGCTGATAACTTGAAAACAAGACTTTTTTCTCTGATATGATATATTAAAAAATTTCTTATATTTACCTGGACAATTAATTTATGCAAAGTTATATGAAAAGTTACTGACTATTTAAGTATTCAAAGTTATTAAAACATAAGATTTTACCTTGCTTATGCATCTATATTTAGCTCATGTTGTGGTAATGTTTTGCAACGATGGTAAAAATTAGAGTATATGAGCCTGTCACTAACAGTGTAATAACATCTAATAATAAGATTCTGAATTCAGCTATCCCTTCAATTTATATGTAAATGAGACGTGTAAAAATGCAATCCAGCCTTACAAAGCCAGATATTGCACATCTGTACAGTAATGAAAAACGTGTTTAATATCAAATGTTTGTTTGTGTGAAAACCAAGTATCCTTCTCTATAAACCATTAAAATAGTGATAACATTAATAAGCACGACAACCATTATATAAAATAAGATTATTAATATGTGTAGACTTTTTTTTTATTATGCCACAAGCAGAGTTTATTGCTTTTGCTAACCATTTGCAACTTATCCTATGAAGGCCAAGGAATCTAACAAAAGAGACATTCCATTTGAATATGTGTTATCCAGATGCCACTTATGAGGCAAGTATTTCTTATTCATGAAGGATACCATTGCTTTGTTTCACAACCTCTTGAAATGGATGGCTATGGCAGTCAGAAGGAAATAATAAAAAGTAAAAGTATTTTTGGCTGCTGAACTTGTTTTATCTTGAAATAATGTTTTAATTAGATGGCGACTGAACACACAATGAAGGGACATGTGAGAGACATATGAGTGTAATCTGAATAAAATGCGTAATATCAAAAAAATCTGACTTCAGATGCAAAAAGTAGGTCAGGTCTATATTGCTAGAAATACAGAAACTGTTTAGACATTGCCAGGCTTCCAGTATAAATCTAAAGTAAAATACATCTGCAACAGAACTGTGTTTGGGCAGAGATAAGACTTAACTCTTTTCAAGGATGGTGTATTTTAAAGTGACATAATCACAACACATTATTTTGCCTATGCTAGTTTGCTTTAATCTGTCCTATGAATTATTATTTATATGGCATTGCACATCTAGAGGAGGTTACACATGTACTGTATAATATATAATATAAAAACAGAAATAAAATAAACAATAGACTATATACTATATAGACCGGTACAAGGCGGGAGCGGACCCTGCCCACAAGAGATCACAATCTACATTTTAGAAACACACAGGACAAAAGACATGACAAAAAGAAAAAAAAACACATTCAAACAGCTGCAGAGTAACCAATTGGTCTTTTGACATATGTAAATATTCCAGCACTCAGATATGTCTACCCTTACATTTCTGTGAATTTCTCTGAAGACTCCAATTTTTCAACATGGAAATCCAGCCACTAGATGCTCATACATAGATAAATATAGCATAAACAGCTACCCAAAAAGTATTGCAAGTTTGTTTTGTTTTTTTTCAATGGTGGTCATCTCATATAACTTATCTCAGGATATGTTGAGCCAAAAGGAAAGATAGGCAGGACATATCTGTTACTTTTTAAGGTTCAAAACCATTCCAAAATACATCTAATTTATTACGAATTATGGTGCATGTTGTCAGTGAATGCCATCAGGCTTGGTCTTTTTCATTGTAAAGTGAGAATACAGGCTTTGTTTATATTAGAATGAGACCATTTCCTCTAAAACACCAAGCAGACCAACTTTTTGGGAGAACCTGCTCTGGAGACCCTGATTGGAGTTTTTAAAGTTATGATCTTGCTTCTAAAGGTAATGTATAGTCCCAATGACAATTCCAAACCAAATAAAATAAAACACTATTACACGTAGGAGCTTCACGCCTAGATCTATGTGATTAAGGAAGTGTGGCCATCATGGTAGACAAAGGTCAAAATACAATTTCCTTCGTCTAATACAGACAACCAGTGTTAGTATGGAAGCTGGCTGAGCCTTTAGTTGATTCTGCGAACTTGGATTCTCTGACTTTTACAATCACCTGTTATTAAAAGGTATCTATTAGCAGATTTGTACCTATGAAAGTGGCTGACCTGTTACATGTGCGCCTGGCAGCTGACGACATCTGTGTTGGTTTCATGTTCATATTTGCCCGCATTGCTGAGAAAAATGATGTTTTAATATATGTAAATGAGCATCTAGGAGTAATAGGGGTGTTGCTGTTACACTAGAGGCTCAGCTCTCTCTGCAACTACCGCACCCTCTTCACTTTGATTGACTTGGCCAGGTGTGATGAGGTTTTCACTGCCTGGCTCTGCTAATCAAAGTGGAGAGGGTACGGCAGTTACAGCGAGAGCAGCCTTAACATGATATGCTTGCTCCTAGAGGCCTATTTTGATATATTAAAACTTTTTTTCCTCAGCAATGTGGGCACATATGAACATGGGACAAACACAGATGCCTTCAGCTGTCAAGCGCACATGTAAGGGCTTGTTCACATCACCGTTAGGGATTCCGTTCTAACTTTCCATTATAATATCGTTATAACGGAAAATAATGGAATCCATAGGACGGAAATCAAAACAGACACCTTTAAGAGGCATTCCGTTTTGATCTGTCATAATAGAAGCCTATGGGAAAGCATAACGGATCCGTCTGGTTTCCGTTATGCTGGACGGAAACCAAAGTCCTGTCGACAGAACTTTGGTTTCCGTCCAGCATAACGGAAACCAGACGGATCCGTTATGCTTGTTCATAGACTTCTATTATGATGGATCAAAACAGAATGCCTCTTAAAGGTGTCCGTTTTGATTTCCGTTCTATGGATTCCGTTATTTTCCGTTATAACGGAATCCCTAATGGTGATGTGAACAAGCTCTAACAGGTCAGCCAGTTTGATGGGTACAAATCTGCTGACAGATACCTGCACATTTTCTATGCAATTAGGACATACTTGACATTCATTCTTGAAGAGTAGCTCTCCTGTTTGGCTAATGGAGGAGGGTGTTTAGGGGAAGAATCTACTCCAATTACATTTAAATACGCTAACAGGGCATATAGTCAAGGGTTGCATCCATGGGAAAGCCCATTTAATGTCCTTTGTATTTTATTTCTTACACACACATATTGTGTCCATCTTAAATTTAAGCTAAAAACTTTTCCTACTTCCTATTTATATTACTATTACCTAGTTAACAAAAACTTTCTATCACTAAGGACCCTTCTTTCTTGTTGTCATGATTAATGGAATTATTACTTTTTTGTCAAAATCACTGCAGTCTAAATAAAAATCTGTCAGGAACATTTTAAAGTACTTAAATCTGTCAGGATTCATTAGAATCTATATGAAAAAGGTACTATACTGATTAAAGATGATCGCGTCATCTGAGGTTACAATTTAGGCCTTTCATGGGTTAATCAGGGTAAAAAAAAATACTCACCTTATCCATTTGCTCGCGTAGACACAGTTGAAGCCATCCTGATTGAAGTCATCACACGAAATCTTGCACAGTGATGTGATTACATCACACTGGCCGGGCGTGGTGACGTCATTACCGACATGTTACTGTGCCCAGCCAGCGTGTGGCATGGGGATGTCATACATAACCCGGAACAAGATTTTACACAGTTTCTGCAATCAAGATGGCTGCAATGGCCTCTTCACATACAAATAGATGAGGTGAGTATGTTTTTTTGTTGTTTTTTTAACCGCCATTTCAGGAAAAATAGATTTGGCTTTGCGGTGAATCACATTTTCCTGAAAATTGGATCAAAGTCCACTTTGTTAACTTCGATTCGCTCAACACTAATACTGGTCATGACTTTGATACCAATGGAAACTATGACACTAGTGTGAGTCTTACAGTATATACATAAAAAGAATTCATGAAAGTCAGCAGCCTATATTTTTATTGTGCATCTAAAGAGGTTTTGTCAGAATATTTACTTGTGGCAAACCACTAACAAGTGATCAGTGAGATGGGCTGCAGGTTTGTAGACCAATTAACGTCCAATATAGACTGTATATTTTACATGCTATAGCAATGATAAAGGCATCCCATCTAGTCAAGATGCATAGTTTTTACCACATGAAATGCTTTTTGATACAGAGGATGACATTGCAACAGACATTAAAGTGTCAGAAATTAAGATCACAGTGGGACATGTATGCAAATAACTTCCACCTTCCACCTTGTACCAGTACTAGTAAGAAGGTAATCCAGTAAGCCATTGTAGTACAGTAGTAATAAGTGGGTGGGAGATACGTTATTAGTACATTAAGTTGTCCTGACATGATAAATCATGTTTAATCTCTACAGCAGCTCCTGTTTAGACAATACATAGCAAAAAAAATAAAAAATTGTAATGGTTCTGAGGACATAATTAGAGATGAGCTGATTCACCGAATTTTCCGAGAAGATTTGCTTCGATCCGAATAAATTTGTTGCGAATCGCGTTAAAAAACGACTACTTCCGGGCTGCAGAGAGCCTGGATAGTGGTGTAGAACACTGTGCCTTACAGTAAAACGCATAGGGAGTAGTGTTGAGCGAGCACTTCTGTGCTCGTATGCTCGGGTGCTCTGGCCGAGCAACCGAGCATAATGTTAGTCAATGGGACTAAACTAGGCACCACCCGCTCGGAAGAGGAGAGGGTGTCTGGTTAATAGAAAAAGGTCAGAATCGCGACTTCTCCTCTTTTTCTCCTTTCGCTTGTAAAAGTATGCTAATTAACTGAATTTGTACGCATTTGCGCACAATACGTACGCATAAGCGTCCAAATGCGTACGCATTAGCATACAAAATCGTATGCATTAGCATAAAATGCGTAGCATTAGCGTACAAATCAACATTACAGTGAATGCCAGCATTGTGCTTGATTACCCTCAGTGTTCTACTATGGTAGTGGAAGAATACTGTGAGCCAGTGTGACACACAAATCACTGCAGTCTAACAGGCTTCTTAGAATCGCTGCACACTTTTATGTATTTGGGCAGTTAAGGGGCCAAAACTCACCAAACAACTCAAGTCTGAACTCAGCCTTACAGGTCAATGTTAGCGCCAGCTATAAAGAATCGTGCAAAGTCCCAAGATCCTACTAGAGCGCCAAAAGCGCACGCCTTTTACACCAATTCACTGATTCCACATACATTTCGACAGAACCTGTTCTATTACACGCTTATACAAGCAAAGCCCCCCCAGACAGGTTGGAGATAGCAGTGGCAGCAGCATCAGCAGACTATAGAGTGGCACGACGACCGTGTGGCCAGGTGGCAGCAGCATGAGTAGGCCACAGAGTGGCAGAATGACAGACCCTGGAAGTGGCAGCAGCAGTGGAAGTAGTAGTACAAGTTGGAGGCCACAGAGTGGCACAATTACCTAATTTTGAGGTAGCGGCAGCCAGGAGACGGCATGTGGAGTCGGCGGCTGAAAAGCAGAACGTAATAAAAAATTCTCGTCCTTTTGGTTAAGATCAACTGTTGCATATTTTCTTATCAGTATCAGGGCCGGTTATGCCAACGGACGGGAACGTAAGACAGGAAAAGCTCCAGCTTTGCCTCAACTGTGACAAAATGTTAGTATTGACCCAAGACGCCAAGAAAGTTCGGAGTTCCATCTTGAGATCGAGCTGGTAGTCTGCAGGGAGCTGAGCTACCACCTGTGGGAGCCCTTGGCTCTCGCCTCCCCCATGCTTATCGCTGAGTGTCCCGGGGTCCGGAATCGTTTACTTTTAAAAATTCGAGTGTTCAAAACAAACAGGGTTTCCTGTGTACTTGAGCTTTGAATAATGGAATAATGGAATAGGACTACAGAACGGACCAAAAATTTACGACTGACATGATGCTGCAGAGGAGAGTGGTACAGTAACAGCAGCTGCAAGAGGCAGCAGTCAAACAAATTCCAAGGCCGCAGAGTGGCACCGTAACAGAAGCTGCAAGAGTCAGCAGTCAAGCAAATTTCAAGGCCACAGAGTGGCACCGTAACAGCAGCTGCAAGAGGCAGCAGTCAAACAAATTTCAAGGCCACAGAGTGACACCGTAACAGAAGCTGCAAGAGTCAGCAGGCAAACAAATTTCAAGGCCACAGAGTGACACCGTAACAGCAGCAGCAAGAGGCAGCAGTCGAATACATTTCAAGGCAACAGAGTTGGAGAGGCAGCGGGAGTGGTACTAATTTTAAAGAGACAGAATGGCACAGTGACGTACCCTGGGAGAGGCAGCAGCAGTCAAAAAAATTTAAATGCAGCATACCGTAGAGTGGCACAATTACATAGTTTGGACGTAGCGGCAGCTGGGAGACAGCGTGAGTAGGCGGCTGATGCAGCAGCATCAGGCCACAGAGTGGCACAATTACATAGTTTGGACGTAGCAGCAGCGGGGAGATAGCGTGTGGAGGCGGAAGCTGGGACGCAGCATGAGTAGGCCACAGAGAGGCACAATTACATACTTTGGACGTAGCAGCAGCTGGGAGACAGCGTGTGGAGGCAACAGCTGGGACGCAGCATGAGTAGGCCACAGAGAGGCACAATTACATAGTTTGGACGTAGCGACAGCGGGGAGACAGCGTGTGGAGGCGGCAGCTGGGACGCAGCATGAGTAGGCCACAGAGTGGCACAATTACATACTTTAGACGTAGCGGCAGCTGGGAAACAGCGTGAGTAGGCTGCAGCTGGGACGCAGCATGAGTAGGCCACAGAGAGGCACAATTACATAGTTTGGACATAGCGGCAGCTGGGAGACAGTGTGAGTAGGCGGCGGACGCAGCAGCATCAGGCCACAGAGTGGCACAATTACATAGCTTGGACGTAGCAGCAGCGGGGAGACAGCGTGTGGAGGCGGCAGCTGGGACGCAGCATGAGTAGGCCACAGAGAGGCACAATTACATACTTTGGATGTAGCGGAAGCTGGGAGACAGCGTGAGTAGTCGGCAGCTGAGTAGGCCACAGAGAGGCACAATTACATAGTTTGGACTTAGCGGCAGCTGGGAGACAGCGTGAGTAGGCGGCAGACGTAGCAGCATCAGGCCACAGAGTGGCACAATTACATAGTTTGGACATAGCAGCAGCTGGGACACAGTTTGTGAAGGCGGCGGCAGCAGCAGCAGCAGCAGCATCAGGGCACAGAGTGGTATGGTGACATAGCCTGGAGGTGACAGCAGTAGCATCATGAGAAGACCTGATTGTTGAGGTGGCAGCATCATCAGAAGGCTACATATTGGGTCAGTGAGTGGAGAGGTGGGTGGCAATACCAGTCACTGGTAAAGATGCTGGGTGGTAAAAGGAGCAGCTGGTAGATATGTGGCATCAGGAGGGTGGCAGCATCATAAGAGTGGCTGAGGCAGGTAGCCTGAAGAATACAGTCTCATTTGTCAAGGTTTGGGTCACGCATCATGGCTGATCTAATCTGATGCATCAGGCATTGGTGGGTGGAAATCCTGGCTGATCTACGCCTGATTCATCTTGACAAAGGTGAGTCTTTCCACATTTTGGAAGGACAGGCGAGTTCACCTTGGGGTAACTATGGCCCCCGCCGCACTGAACACCCGCTCTGATGCCACAAATCCAGTTTGGCTGCCCAGTAGTCCAGTGGATCTTCAACGTGGGGTGGCAGGGTGCTGTCCAAGTAGGCCACCACCTCCTGGTTCAGGGTCTGCTCCTGGTCTACCTGCTGCTGCTGCTGCCACCGCTACTGATGAGTACTTTCTGCAATTGGCAGGTGAAAAAAAGGTGCTCATCAGTGACTCCAGACTCAAGTTGCTGCTGATGGAGCTGGTACTGCTCCTAACCCCCGACCCCCCACAGCAGCCGTGGAAGTGGTACGTGAGCGCTGAGGGACCCCCCAGTCAGACCTGCGAGAGGATGGACGAGGACGCACGGCTCAGCCCTTCTTGGCGCAGCGCGGACACCATGTTCTTTCCTTTGTCTGTCACCATGGTTCCGATTTTTAGTTGTCGCGGAGAAAGCCAGCAATTGATTTCTTCTTTCATGACGCAGAGCAGTTCCTCGCCTGTGTGACTTTGCTCGCCCAGGCAAACCAGGCGTAGGACTGCATGACACCGCCGTGCCCTGCACATGTAGTATGCTGGAGGAGCGCTATGACTTGGCCCTGCAGTGGAGGCTGAGGTGGTGGAAAAGGAGCTGGACATTAGCGCAGGGTCAGCAGTTTGACAACGAGGAGGAGAAAGCAGCGTCACCTGTCCAAGTTGCTCGTGTGGCTGGGCAGGAAGCACATTGACCCAGTGGGCCGTAAAGGACATGTACTGTCCCTGGCCGTAGTTGCAACTCCAAACGTCGGTGCTGCCGTGCACTTTGGCAGACACCGACAGGCTCAAGGACTGGGCCACCTTCTCTTCTACATATTTGTGCAGGGCTGGGACTGACTTTTTGGCAAAGAAATGACGGCTTGTCACTCTCCACCTCGGCGTGGCACAAGCCATCATTTCTCTGAACAGTGCAGAGTCCACCAGTTGAAAAGGGAGGGACTGCAGCACGAGCAACTTGGACAGGATCACGGTCAGCTTCTGTGCTGTAGGATGGCTGGTCTCTTTGCAATCGCCTCGATGAACGACTGCTGCCGTAATGAGTGGTGATCAATAAGAGGAGGAGGAGCAGGAGCATCTGGAGTGGTAGATGATGAGAGACAGCTCCCTTCGGCAGAGGTGCTGGAGCCTTGACTGCCTGAAATGGGCTGCGTGCCACTGGGTGATGCTGCTGCTGCTGCCGAGCTGAGCCCCTGCGCCGCTCTTTTCAAGACCGGAAAGCACCTGCAAAGAGTGCGGTCTACCCTGTGCCCATTTGGCTCCCAACCTCGCACTGCTGCCACTACGCTGTCAGTCTCGTCTGCAGATGACGATAAGGATGATGAAGCCCTTGCTTCACCCCACTCCCAAGTGCGATCGGCTACATCATCATCAATTACACTTTGCACGTCGCTAATGTCCTCCTCAACTGTCTCTGTGTAGAAAGCCTGACTGCTCTCAACATCACCTCCCACTACACTCTCTTCTCATCAGTACTTGACCGCCTACTGGATGGAGCGGATTTCAGCCCCAACTCTTGGCTTCCCAGTAGCTGCTGACCGTCCTCAAGTAGTTCGTCCTCGCTGTATAGTGGCTCAGAGCCCACAGCATATAGTACTTCTCTGGCTGAGGGAACCGAAAAAGACAGAGGCAGATTGAAGACAGGTGAGGACAGTGGAGGTGCTCCAGGCTCATGCCAACTAAGGGTTGTATCTGACAAACCCACCGACTATTGGCTGGGGGTGTCCGATGTCATCTGGGAGGAAGTGGATGACCGAGTCAACCATTCAAGAACCACTGGGTTGGTGGTCAACACACGACCGCTGGATGACACCGGTAGCTCTGGCCTCGCCAAGTGACCCCTAATGCCACGTCCCCTTCCTCTGCTGCGACCTGTGCCTATTCCAGAAACATTTGTGCCACTGCCCCTCCCCTGTGAAGGGCCTGTCACCGCTCTGTCTGACATACTGATTGATTACAAATTTAAAATAAAAGGAAATTAAAAATAAAACAAAAAAAATTTACTTTGCTCACTGCCTCGCACAACGACCTAACTATTTATTGGAGAAACACCGTCACCCACAGAGTGGGTTAACAATGGGTTGCTGAACTGCAGTACAATGGGTTACTGCACAGAACTACACACTATATGACATATAGGCCTAAAATGCTTATTTGAAACTAACCACCCCACAAACTGAGATATATATATATATATATATATATATATATATATATATATATATATATTTTTTTTTTTTTTAAATGATATTCACTGACTACCTTACAACAATATCACGCTTTTCTGCTTGGATGGCGAATGAGGCCTAAAATACTGATTTGAAACTAAACACCCCACAAACGGAAAAATATATATATTTTTTTAAATGATATTCACTGACTATCTTACAGCAATATCACGCTTTTCTGCTTGGATGGCGAATGAGGCCTAAAATACTGATTTGAAATTAACACTGACAACCCCACAAACTCAGATTCACTACTTCTTTTTTACTGATATTCAATGACTACCTTACAACAATGTCACGCTTTTCTGCTTGGATGGCGAATGAGGCCTAAAATACTTATTTAAAAGTAACACTGACAACCCCACAAACTCAGATTCACTATTTTTTTACTGATATTCAATGACTACCTTACAGCAATATCACGCTTTTCTGCTTGGATGGCGAATGAGGCCTAAAATACTGATTTGAAACTAAACACCCCACAAACTGAAATATATATATTTTTTTAAAATGATATTCACTGACTACCTTACAGCAATATCACGCTTTTCTGCTTGGATGGCAAATGAGGCCTAAAATACTGATTTGAAATTAACACTGACAACCCCACAAACTCAGATTCACTATTTTTTTTTTACTGATATTCAATGACTACCTTACAACAATGTCACACTTTTCTGCTTGGATGGCGAATGAGGCCTAAAATACTTATTTAAAAGTAACATTGCAACCCCACAAAATCAGATTCACTATTTTTTTTTAATGATATTCACTGACTATCTTACAGCAATATCACGCTTTTTCTGCTTGGATGGCGAATGAGGCCTAAAATACTTATTTAAAATGAACATTGACAACACCACAAACTCAGAATCACTATTTTTTTAATGATATTCAATGACTACCTTACAGCAATATCATGCTTTTCTGCTTGGATGGCGAATGAGACCTAAAATACTGATTTGAAACTAAACACCCCACAAACTGAAATATATATATATTTTTTTAAATGATATTCACTGACTTCCTTACAGCATTATAACGCTTTTCTGCTTGGATGGTGAATGAGGCCTAAAATACTGATTTGAAACGAAACACCCCACAAACTGAGATATATTTTTTTTTAAATTATATTCACTGACTACCTTACAGCAATATCACGCTTTTCTGCTTAAATGGCGAATGAGGCCTAAAATACTGATTTGAAACTAAACACCCCACAAACTGAGATATATATATATATTTTTTTAAATGATATTCATTGACTACCTTACAACAATGTCACACTTTTCTGCTTGGATGGCGAATGAGGCCTAAAATACTTATTTGAAACTAACCACCCCACAAACTGAGATTTTTTTTTTTTTTTTTCAATGATATTCACTGACTACCTCTCAACAATGTCACACTTTTCTGCTTGGATGGCGAATGAGGCCTAAAATACTTATTTAAAACTAAAACTAATAACCCCACAAACTAAGATTCACTATTTTTTTATATATATATATATATATATATATATATATATATATATATATATATAAAAAAGAAAAAACATCGGCAGCACAGAAAATCACACTAATGAGGTGCACGCCCCAGGCCCGACAAAGACCATCCATAAACAGTACCAAAAAAACTGGGCAGCACTCCCATATAAAACAAAAAGATCCTTTATTTACCCGTACAGAGGGACCGCGACGTTTCGGCTCAACACTAGAGAAAGGCTCTAGTGTTGAGCCGAAACGTCGCGGTCCCTCTGTACGGGTAAATAAAGGATCTTTTTGTTTTATATGGGAGTGCTGCCCAGTTTTTTGGTACTGTATTTATATATATATATATATATATATATATAATTTTTTTTTTTTTTAAATGTACCCCTAAACAAGGCTCTGACACTCTTTCACTGCACTGCACTGCAAAAAAAGTGACACTAGTGGTGCTTCTTTGCATGAAGCACCCCAAAACAGCCTTCAGAAGATAGTGCAGCGATTCACTGCCTGATTTTCTGTCCACAAATCGTCCCTCTCCTATCCCTGCAATTCAGGTTATCTATCCGTGATCTCTTTTCTTGTATTTTGAAATGTTTCCTATCGCTTGCCCTATCTCTCCTCTGGTCTAACATGAATAGCAAATGGCGCTTTCTAGCGCTGCAGAGCTATTTATAGGGCTGTGACATCACAGGTACTGGCTGGCTGCTGATTGGCTACATGTCTGCATGTGATCGCATTGTGGGTGTTTACTTCTTTGTCTCAGAGATCCTTCCCCCATGTCATGCCATGTGGTTGCGGCCATTTTAGGGGGGAAAAAAAAAAAAGATTCGTTACTACGAATCGCCAGGAAATTCGCATTTGCTGCGAATCGAATTTTCCATGAAATTCGTAACGAATTCCATTTCGTCAGCTTCGATTCGCTCATCTCTAGACATAATGCATAAAACTGAAATTATTTGCTATATGTATTTTTAGCAGTAAATTCATATTTCCACATAGGGTAAGCCAGACAATGTAATGTAATAAGAAGCACTGAGTTGTGATAATTTCACATCTGCAGGCTTATAACTATTCATAAAGATGCTTAAAGCTACGGCCAAATGTTTAACGTCTATAAAAAGCAACATTAACAAGATGAATAAATCTCTCGTCTTTGGGATGCATTATTAAATATAAGTATTATTCTGAGATTTTATGGATAGATTACCCCAGCTAGCCTTTACCAGCTTTCTCTGAGGCATCAGAATGAAACCATTCACTTTTAATCAAGGCAGATGGGAGAATTGGCTTGTGTGTGTTGTAGCAGACTGTCCTTCTTCTAAAGACAATAACATGATTAAGACAACCAGCAGGCTAAATGCCAAAATGGAAGGGCAATGCTGTTTACTTTTTCTAATTACTATCAAACAATTCTTGAATGAAAGTGCCCTGTTTTCTGATAAACATTTGTTGTAAGATGAAATCAATTATTGATGAAACTTGTACATGTAATACAATGCATCATCAGTGGACCAACACTGCAACTAGAGACGAGCAAACTGATTCTAAACAAATCAAATTTGTCTTGAATTTCCCAAAAACTTGGATTCCACCCGAATCCAAATGTTTTTTGTTTCATTTCAGCCGAATCTCTCAAAATAGTGGCCACCATTTTACGGGCAAGAAGACTGAGAAGAAGGCATCTCCCACCAAAAAGGGAGAATGTGTGGACCATGTTTTAATTTTAAAAATATGACAGTATGGTGTTTGTTAAAAAAGTTGTTTGTTACCACTGCCTAATATGTGTTTATCCATAGCCATATATAATGCTGTCACTTTGACATTACTACTGCTGTCTTAGCATTAAAGAACTTGAAAGGAGTTGGATACAGTTCTAGGAGATCTCAGAGCGTCATACTGTATATGACTTTTCAGGGTAATCTGAGCACTTTATTTCATGATTCTAGAATAATTTATTCATACCTGAAACAAGTCTCTGAATTTCATTGAATCCATTCTTCCCTCTACCCATATCTACATCATTCCTCATGCCATTGGCTGCAACACAACTCCAAAGCATGATTGATCCATCTCCATGCTTAATGGTTGGAGAGGTGTTCTTCTCATTAAATTCTATGCACCTATTTCTTCAAACATACCTTAGCTCTTTGTGGCTAAATAGTTTTAGTTTAACCCCTTCCCAACCGGCGCCGTACATGTACGGCGCTCGGGCGGTGCAGGGAGATGACGCCCGCTCGTGGGTGCGGCGGGCATCATGGCCGGCAAGTCTCTGCTGTTTCTAACAGCAGAGACTTGCGGCTACTTACCGCCATCGGCGGCATCTTCCGATGGGCCTCTCATTTCTTATGGGCCCCTCTGAAGGCTTCCGGTGGCGTCTGTACCCGGAAGCGGTTCGCTTCTGGGTGATGTACAGACGACCCGATTGGCCAATCGGGCCGTCTGTACACGCTATGAAAGCTGTAATCCTCGCTGGTGAGGATTACAGCTTTCAAAGTGCAATTCTTATTCTGGCCACTAGATGGCAGGCCAGGATAAGAAATGAGCAATCATGAGTTTTAATTCAAGATTAAAAATCAGAGATTGCTCATAGTGAAAAAATTAAAAGTACAATATATTAGTTCATATTTGAGCTTTCAAATAATAAAAAAAATGTAAAAAAAAATGTTAAAAAATATATAAAAAATAAAAAAATATAAAAGTTTAAATCACCCCCCTCAGTATAATTAAAAAATAAATACCTAAATAACAATAAATATAGACATCATGGGTATCACCGTGACCGAAAACGCCCGTACTTTTAAAATAAAAAAAAAATAATTCCAGCACGGTGAATTGTGTGGCGGAAAAAAAGCGTCAAAATGGCGATTCGCCGTTTTTTGTCACTTTTTTTTCTAAAAAAAATTAAATAAAAACCGATCAAAAAGTCATACACACCCCAGAATGGTATCAATAAAAACTTCAGATCGCCCCGCAAAAAATGAGCCCCCATACAGCTCCATACACATAAATGCCAAAAAGTTATCGGGGTCAAGATATGATGACCAAAAAAAAAAAAAAAAAACAACCAACTTTATCATTTTTTTATCACTATCAAAACACAAGAAAAACTATACATGTTGGATTCGTACTGACCTGTAGAATGAAAGTAACCAGTCAGTTTTAATGAACAGCGAACGCCGTAAATAAAAAACCCGGAAAACTGTAGCGGAATTGTGGGTTTTTTTGCAATTTCACACGATTTGGAATTTTTTTCCCGCTTCCCACTACACCATATCCAATAATAAATGGTGGCGTTTGAAAGTACAACTTGTCCCGCAAAAAAACAAGCCCTCATACAACTATGTGAGAAGAAAAATAAAAAAGTTATGGCTGTATGAAGGCAAGGAGCAAAAAACGAAAACACAAAACCGGAAAAACCTCCGTGGGTGAAAGGGTTAACCTCATTGGTCTACAGGACTTGTTTCCAAAATGCATCAGACTTGTTTAGATGTTCTTTTGCAAACTTCTGACACTGAACTTTGCGGTGAGGACACAGTAGAGGTGTTCTTCTGATGACTCTTCCATGAAGGCCATAGTTGTGCAGGTGTTGCTGAACAGTAGAAAAATCCTCCAAGGTCTGCTAAATCTTCCTAATCGTCTTTTGCAGTCAAGGGGGGGGGGGGTTTCTCATTTGCCTTTCTAGAATTTCTATGAGCAGCTGTATGAAAATTTTCATGGTCTTGCAGACCTTCTCTTGATCTCTTGTTGCTGTATACTGCCATTTCTTAATTATATTTTGAGGAAATTACAACCAGAAAATGCTTTGCTATCTTCTTATAGCCTTCTCCTGCTTTGTATGCCTCAACCATTTTCATTTTCAGAGTGTCAGACAGCTGCTTAGAAGATCCCGACAAACGTGATGAACAGAGGAAGTAGACAAAAGACAAACTGGGGGGCTTCTGTTAAATGACAGGCACCATGAGTGCTGTTTGGTCGATTGTAAGTTACAGTTTGCAGTTTTCCATCAAATCTATGATCTATGCATAACCAAAGTGCATTTTCCTCAACCCTAGGAAAGAGTGATTGCAGCAGTAATCCCTCATCCTCATACAGCAGTGGTGCTACATGTAAATTGGATCAGTTATGTCAGCCTGTGTAAATGGGCCTTTAAACTGCACCAGATTTGTCACAGTGGATGACACTGGGTGATAAATCTGGAGCATTTTTATACTTTTGGCACATTTTTTGCACAATGCCGTTTAAGCCATGCCCCCTTTTCACACAAAGCCATGACACTTTACATTAAGCCATGTTGTTTGTTAGTCAAGATGGAAAAGGTGTCTAAACAGTTAATAAATGCATGCATCCTTTTTTATTGCGAACTTGCACATCATTAATTCTGACACATTTTCTATAGTATATCTGCCTGATTGCACTAGAAATATATCAATAAGTGTTGAATATCAGTTAACAGGATGGATTCAATGCTGAGCAATGAAATTCTTAACATATCAAAGCTACAGTGGTTCAAGAACAATTTAGACACCAGACACAAAAACAAAAAGGTAATAAAAAATAATAGAACAAAACTGTAGGTAACACTATGCACTAAAAGCATCACTGTAACTACATTTTCTAATGCATCTACTCAAGGCTTAAAGAAGATATTTTAAATCTTGTTACCTGAGCCCGTATACTGTATGTTACTCTAAATAAATTTATCATAATTGTCTTATTCAGGTCTTGTGAAATGAATAATGCTCTGGAAAAGTCTTCCAGAAGTATAAAAGGCAAATGGTACAATTTATATTCAAATGACCTAGAAATTATGGCTAAAAGTCGTCTATATATAAAAGGGATAACAAATTACTGGAGCAGAAAAAAGAGAGATTCTGCTGTTCTCAGGCAATACCTAATAAAATCCATGATCATAGACAGTAAGATAAATAGGGTGACATTTTCAGGTGCTCTTTAACTTCTTTTATCATTGAAGTATTTTACAATCCACCTACTATATGCTTTATTGCAGTGAATTTATAGAATAATGTATGGTCATGGAGATATTTTACAGCACACATGAAAGCAGTGAAATGTAAAATCTTATAGAATATGTAAAATTTGAGAAACTAGAAGAACTGAACTAGACATAATTATTCTCCATAAGCAGAAATGGAATAGTCAGAGGAGTAGCTAAAGGGGCCGCAGAGTTAGCAGTCATTCTCAGGCCCTGGAGCCTGAGGAGGTTCAAAGGCACCTTTGCAACATAAGAAGATGCCAGTACACATGGTACAGTAGGTGGAGGCCCTGTTACAGGTCCTCCACTGAAGCCTATAAGCATCAAGCTTTGCTGTCAACAGTTCATGGTACGTGACTGCTGCAAGGTGAGGAGGCCGTGTTCTTCCCAGTGATGCAACCACTTCAAACAGCTGATCATTGGTGTTGCTGGCAATCTGACCCTCAGTGTTCAAATATTGATCACCTATTTGAAGGATAGGCCATCAATATTGTATTCCAGGAAAACCACTTTAACTAAATCTTTGACACATTCTGGTTGTAGTATGTCATTGGGTCACACAACTACAGCATTTAGATAACCACAGCTAAAGCCATGCCTGTACAGTGAATTTCTTGGTAAATTGTGGCATAAATTCAAAAGTAACCCTAAACAAGAAATATGTCATTGAGAATTGTACTTAAACCTCAAGGCAGTTTTACAATTAATGAAAACAACTGGTGAACATTTCTATGAAAAATATATTTATTCAAGTGAGTTCTCACATCACTGAAAAATACAATCTGAGTTACTTTCACATACACCAAGGTTAACTTTAGGTCCCTTTTACACAGGCCAATAGAGCAAGCAATGATTGCAAGATTGCAAATGAATGCTCATAGGAACGTCAATTCCTGATCAATGCCTGCACATTAACAATCATAATTGCTTCTTTATGCAGATGAACAATCATTGCTATTATTCTCTCTCAACATACTTCTTCTTCGTCTGTAGCCAGGCGTACACCACCAATGAGGCAAGGTGAGGTGATTGCCTCAGGCAGCACCAGGTAGGGGTAAGAGGGGACAGCAGAAGGGGGATTATCTGTTACTGCAGTATAGTATTGCAAAGCACAGTGGGCACAGTATGTGTCGCTGCATTACCCTGTATGTTTTATAGCTCTGTAGTAATGTTTTCCAAGTATGTCTTTAACAGTAGGGCTGGCGGGAAGGGTTAGGTTAAGAAATTGGCATGGGGGGACTTTCAGGTTTCGCCTCAGGCAGCAGAAAGACTAGGTGTATCCCTGTCTGTAACATTGACAAAGAATTACTGTTTACACGAACTGATGCGCTGACAACAAAATAACATTTTTTGTCTATAAATGATCGGATAGGCTGTCAAACAGGCATATGTTTATTTGTCATCCATACACCATCACATTTACATGGTCCAATTATTGGGAAGACATAGTTTCCAATTGCCCTGAATTTGTTGGGAGTGTCCCTGATTTTCAGAGGCAGTCCCGGCAAATTCAGGGTGTTCCAGGTCAAAAAAGGGCGAGGCTAACACAAACCCCAACCATAAATAGGTGTTTCTGGGGGGAACCAGGGCATTCCCAGGGCGGGGCTTATATGCCCCGATTTTACCAACTGAAATGTTGGTAAGTATGGGAGGAGCATTCATACAAACATTTGTTAATGATAGTTTGCCTGATCATTGACCGGTGTAAAAAGGCCTTTATAGGAAGACCATTAATGTGATTGTCTATTTTGGGCAATAACTTTTTGTTATGAAAAACCCTGATGATAAGCTGATCAGAGGATATACCGTCTGGGACTCTCAGCAGTCACTTGTTTTGTTCAATGTCACTATAGTGCCATTGCGGGAAAGATAAAACATGATATAATTTATGCTGAAATCTAATGGCGGTCCAGTGTGCATGGTCCTCCTGAATGAGAAAAGCTCTCCACTCTGCCCAGTAGGTGCAAATTCTGAATGGAGATTTCACCTCTATTAGCTGTCATTATAACTAACCTTTGATTTGTCACATGTATGTGTCAGAAGTGGTCAGCAGTGATATTCCAGTGAATGTAATAATATAGAGGCTTCAGCAAGAATTCAATATGGCCTATATTCAGAATTTTGTGGGGAGTTCCATGGAAAACTGGCAGTACCCAAAAAAGGCAGACCCCATGTTCTTGAAGTTAAGTGAAGTATAAGTGTACAGATAACCACTGAAAATCATGTGTTTATGATATTTCAGAAGTTAGTTGAACTGAAAGTTACCTGTCAAAACTTAGAATGCTTTTTAGGAAGGGGGAGGCAGAACATGTAGGGAAACTCAATGCATGTAGATATTGTCCTGGTTATATTTTACTGACATGCTACATCTTGGCTAAACAAAATGCAATCTAATACATTTTAGGTCCTCTTTAAACCCTATAGAAATTAATGGAATACTTTACAGTCCTTGCTGGAAACCTAGCCTAATAATTAAAAAAAAATTCATAAGATGAATGATTAATCAAATAGTAATAGATGTTATAATTTCTAATATAATTTCTAATATATAAAAGGACAATAAAATGGTAAAATCAAGACTAGATTTACTCTGCAGCACAAAAAATAAAAATAAGGACACAATAAAATGTTGTTCTCCTAATGAAATTGCACAGGCTACAATTAAGGAATGTGAAACAAATAGCTGTGATTAGATTAGCTAATCAACATTCTTTTTTTAGTATTGACCATCAAGAAGGATTTAGCCGAAATAATACAATCAAAGGGGTAATGATGCCTTCATCGATTACACAAATCTCTAAGAAGTAGATCAAACACAGGTAATTAACCATGCACAACACTAGCAGAGAGTTATCGCTTTATAACTTCTCCCTAGGCAGCCCATGTTTGTAACAAATAAGTTGCACGGCTCAATTCCTTTTTCATCATGAAGGTCATAGATTTTTCGTTGGTGGTTAAATATAATTATTGCAAGCACCATGATAATACAATAAATTGATAAATACTGAAATATCTGCCTATGTAGGTTTGATTTAACACCTTATTCTAGGTACTGGACTTTTAAATGGCTGCTTTCAGATGACCACTTTAAAGACACATGCAAGTGTGACAGGTACAAAGTAGTCCATAGCATACACTAATGGGCCTCTTTCAGGTGCTGCTAGCCACCTGCAACAAAGAGGTTCTGGTGTAACCATCCGTTTTTCATGATGCAAGTACATTTTTCTTTCTCCAGGGGCCCCATAGCAGTTGTTCCAACTATAGTACTAATGGTTATAAAGATTGGGTCCTGGAAGGAATCCCCAGTTTGAATGTCTGAATCATTGAGATGCAACCTTCTTGAGTGAGCCTTTATCTCCATGATCAATTCTATTTATCAAAGTTATGGTCCGTGATAGCGGAATCCATAATGGACTTCTTAGATAACCTGAACCCGAACCTTGTACGCCGAACTTGAAAACACAAGTTCGCTTATCCCTAGTCAGCATCCATCTTGTACCCTATCTCATATATTTGGTTGGCCCTGTCCCACTGGTTTTGAAGCAAAGGCTAATAATTTAAGTCTCTTAAGCCCATGCCATATAGTAAATGAATCTATGGAGAAGGGGTGACAAACTCCTAATTGAACTATACATTAATATAAGATGAAGAAAACAATATTGTACACTAGATTTATTCTTCATTAATAGAGATGAGCGAGTACTAAAATGCTCGGGTGCTCGGTATTCGAGACAAATTTTTCCCGATACTCGGGTGCTCGTTTCGAGTAACGAACCCCATTGAAGTCAATGGGAGACTCGAGCATTTTTGCGGGGGACCAAAGGTCTTCACAGGGAAGTTTGCCTGAAAACCTGGAAACCTCAGAAAATGATGGAAACACCACGGAAATGGACAGGAAACAGCAGGGGCAGCATGCATGGATGCCTCTGAGGCTGCTTAATCCCACCATTACCCCAAATCCTCAGGCAACAGCCTGGTGGTTACCCTCATGGCAATTGTGCTCACCCAGACCAAGAAAGGCGAGGCACATGCCCATCACATGTTAGGGAAGCACCCAACTAGGTGCAACGAAGGTCCATCACCGCCTGCAGGAGACACCACTGCTCATGCTGGCACTGCAGCTGAAATCAAGTTTAGTATCTGTTCTTATCAGTTGCTGTGGCTGCTGGTGGTATAGTGGTGAGCATAGCTACTTCCCAAGCAGTTGATCTGGGTTCCATTCCCGTCTATCGCAGGAAGCAATTCAGAATCAGTACAATATCTAATACGTCCCCCTACCAGGGGTAAATTGTTTGGAGAGAGGGTCTGTAGGTGGGGGGCAAGGAGGTTTCGGTGGAAGAGCCAGAGGAGTGCCCCCTGGGCTAGCGTGTGTGGTGGTGACAACAGCCGTAATGCATTTGGAAATGCTCTAGCATCAGCCGGTGCAGTATCGATTCTTCTCAGTTTATACCGTATACGTCCCCTATCTTGGGACCCTATATTTAATGGATATTTCGAACACGGAAAAGGGAAAAAGAGCTTGCTCTGGCCAGGGGAGTGTCTTTCCCACTGCAGCTAAGGGGACGTGTCCATGCTCTGCCTATCACAGGTCATGAGGCAGATAAAAGAAGAACAAAAACAAACATGAGTACAACTTCGGATACGTCCCCTATCCGGCTAAATTGTTTGTAGAGTGGGCCTGTAGGTGGGGGGCAGGGTGGGGCAAGGAGGTTTCGCTGGAAGAGCCAGAGGAGTGCCCCCTGGGCTAGCGCGTGTGGTGGTGACAACAGCCAGAATGGATTTAGCAAAACTGTTGCATCAACCGGTATGGTATCGATTCTTCTCAGTTTAATACCGTATACGTCCCCTATCTTGGGACCCTATATTTAATGGATATTTTGAACACGGAAAAGGGAAAAAGAGCTTGCTCTGGCCAGGGGAGTGTCTTTCCCACTGCAGCTAAGGGGATGTGTCCATGCTCTGCCTATCACAGGTCATGAGGCAGATAAAAGAAGAACAAAAAAAAAACATCAGTACAACATCTAATACGTCCCCTATCCGGCTAAATTGTTTGTAGAGTGGGCCTGTAGGTGGGGGGGGGGGGTCAGGCTGGGGGAAGGAGGTTTCGCTGTAAGAGCCAGAGGAGTGCCCCCTGGGCTAGCGTGTGTGGTGGTGACAACAGCCAGAATGGATTTTTGAAAACTGTTGCATCAACCGGTACAGTCGTAAATTATGAACTTGATCAAGTGTAGCATGTGTTCTCTGTATTCTTCTCCGTTTAATAACGTATATGGCAGCTATCCGGGAAAATAGTTTGGAGAGAGAGAAAGATAGGAAAAAGACGTCAATTGTTTGGAGAGTGGGCCTGTAGGTGGGGGGGCAGGGTGGGGCAAGGAGGTTTCGCTGGAAGAGCCAGAGGAGAGCCCCCTGGGCTAGCGTGTGTGGTGGTGACAACAGCCGGATGGAGTTAGAATGACGACGCAGGACCCCAACTTAAAAATTTAGCATCAACCGGTACAGTCGTAAATTATGAGATTGATCAAGTGTGGCATGACTTTTTAGATGGAGATTGCATGTGGTCACGTACTCCCTGGAACCCCATAGTCACCCCTTCTCTGATGTGCTAGCCCAGAACATTCTCTGCCCCAATTCGCAAGACCTTTTGCTGTTTCCGTGTGCTGACAGTGTGGATTTACCAGTGTTGTCTGAGGAGGTGGTGGACAATGGCGAGACACAGGTGTCGGGGGGTGAGGTAGTTGTATGGGAAGCAAGTTACAGTGGGGACTCCTTGGGGGGGACTTTCTCATGATGGGACAGATTCAACTTGGGTGGATCAGGCACATTAACAGATGAATTTTTTGGGGGGTTTATTTAACTTTTATTTAGCAAAAATAACCACAGAGATATTTATTCGTTATCTTCTCTGCGCAGTCTGGCGTTGGGGTTCCTCACTTTGATGGCGAGCTGTGCCGCTCTCTCCACAATGGTCTGTGTGTTCTTAGATGGAGACTTTGTCGGCGATTTCAGTACAGAAGGACTTGTTGCTCATCCACAGAACCTCGTCCTCCTTGACATTGTGGACAAGGAATTTGCGGGTGGACCAGGAATTTGCGGAACCCTGTGAGCAGCATGTGTTTGGTCTTCTACTTGCTACCGTATCCAATGTTGGGCAATATAGATTCGCAAGTAATATTATTTTTCACCTATCCCAAAAATAAAAATGTATGCAATATGCGCAAATAAAACTTGGAACTGGAATTGGAGAGAGGGCCTGTAGGTGGACCTCTGGAAAAATTGTTTGAATAGAGGGCCTGTAGGTGGACCTCTGGAAAAATTGTTTGAATAGAGGGCCTGTAGGGGGGCCCTCCGGAAAAATTGTTTGAAGAGAGGGCCTGTAGGTGGACCTCTGGAAAAATTGTTTGAATAGAGGGCCTGTAGGTGGACCTCTGGAAAAATTGTTGGAATAGAGGGCCTGTAGGTGGACCTCTGGAAATATTGTTGGAATAGAGGGCCTGTAGGTGGACCTCTGGAAAAATTGTTGGAATAGAGGGCCTGTAGGTGGACCTCTGGAAAAATTGTTGGAATAGAGGGCCTGTAGGTGGACCTCTGGAAAAATTGTTTGAATAGAGGGCCTGTAGGTGGACCTCTGGAAAAATTGTTGGAATAGTAGGCCTGTAGGGGGCCCTCCTGAAAAATTGTTGGAATAGAGGGCCTGTAGGTGGACCTCTGGAAAAATTGTTTGAATAGAGGGCCTGTAGGTGGACCTCTGGAAAAATTGTTGGAATAGAAGGCCTGTAGGGGGGCCCTCCTGAAAAATTGTTGGAATAGAGGGCCTGTAGGTGGACCTCTGGAAAAATTGTTGGAATAGAGGGCCTGTAGGTGGACCTCTGGAAAAATTGTTTGAATAGAGGGCCTGTAGGTGGACCTCTGGAAAAATTGTTGGAATAGAGGGCCTGTAGGTGGACCTCTGGAAAAATTGTTGGAATAAAAGGCCTGTAGGGGGGCCATCCTGAAAAATTGTTTGAAGAGAGGGCCTGTAGGGGGCCCTCCTGAAAAATTGTGCTAAAAGAGTGCCAGTTGGACCTCTAAAAAATGGCGTTTTTTGGGTCAGCATTAGGCAAAGACGATATGGAGGAGGAGGAGTAGGAGGAGGAGTAGAGAGGAGGAATCGGATACATAAGTTATTTAAATCTTTAGCTGCTTTCCCCCGGAGGAGATTTGAATTCCGGTGAAATCCAGGCTTTGTTCATTTTAATAAGCGTCAGCCTGTCAGCGCTGTCAGTTGACAGGCGTGTACGCTTATCGGTGATGACGCCACCAGCTGCACTGAATACCCGCTCTGACAGAACGCTAGCGGCAGGGCAGGCCAGCACCTCCAAGGCGTACAGCGCCAGTTCAGGCCACGTGTCCAGCTTTGAAACCCAGTAGTTGTATGGAGCAGAGTGATCGGTCCGGACGTTGGTATGGTCAGCTAGGTACTCCCTCACCATCTTTCTGTACAGCTCCCCCCTACTCTGCCTAGACTGGGGACAGGTGACAGTGTCTTGCTGGGGTGACATAAAACTGGCAAAGGCCTTGGAGAGCGTTCCCCTGCCAGTGCTGGACAAGCTGCCTGCTCGCCTCCTCTCCCCCGCTACTTGGCCCACAGAACCATGCCCTCTGCCGCTAGCGGCGTCAGATGGGAAGAATTGTTTCAGCTTGTGCACCAGGGCCTGTTGATACCTATTCACTCTCATACTCCTTTCCTCTGCAGGGATGAGAGTGGAAAGGTTCTGCTTGTACCGTGGGTCCAGGAGAGTGAACACCCAGTAATCGGTGTTTGAAAAAATTCTTCTAACGCGAGGGTCACGGGATAGGCAGCCTAACATGAAGTCTGCCATGTGCGCCAGAGTCCCAACACGCAAGAATTCCCTCTCCTCACTGACCTGACTCTCCATTTCCTCCTCCCTCCTCCTCCAAGTCCTCCTCTTCAGCCCATACACGCTCAAGAGTTAAGGACTGAGCACTGGTACCCTCTACTGTCTCGCCGACATTCTCCTCCTCTTCCTCCTCATCCTCATCCCCCTCCTCCGATACGCGCTGAGAAACAGACCGGAGGGTGCTCTGGCTATCAAGCGACGTATCTTCCTCCACCGTCTCTTGTGACAAGCGCAAAGCATCCGACTTGATGCTGAGCAGTGATTTTTTCAACAGGCAAAGCAGCGGGATGGTGAGGCTGATAATGGCGGCATCGCCGCTGACCATCAGTGTTGACTCCTCAAAGTTGCTCAACACCTGGCAGATATCAGACATCCACGTCCACTCCTCATTGTAGACTTGAGGAATCTGAGAGACCTGACTACCAGTTCTGGTGGAAGATGACATCTGGCAGTCTACAATCGCTCTGCGCTGCTGGTAAACTCTGGATAACATGTTTAATGTGGAATTCCATCTCGTGGGCACGTCGCACAACAGTCGGTGAGCGGGCAGTTGTAGGCGGCGCTGCGCTGCCCTGAGAGTGGCAGCATCTGTGCTCGACTTGCGGAAATGCGCACAGATGCGGCGCACCTTGGTGAGCAAATCAGACAGATTGGGGTATGTCTTGAGGAACCGCTGAACTATAAGATTGAACACGTGGGCCAGGCATGGCACATGTGTCAGTCTGCCGAGTTGCAGAGCCGCCACCAGGTTACGCCCGTTGTCACACACAACCATGCCTGGCTTGAGGTTCAGCGGTGCCAGCCACACATCGGTCTGCGCCGTGATGCCCTGTAACAGCTCTTGGGCGGTGTGCCTTTTGTCACCTAAGCTCAGCAGTTTGAGCACCGCCTGCTGGCGCTTACCCACGGCACTGCTGCTGCGCCTAGAGCTACCGACTGAAGGCGCCGTGCCCACGGATGGTAATTCGGTGGAGGAGGAGGGGTCGGAGGAGGAGGAGGCATAGTACGTCTGAGAGACCGTGACCGAGGTAGGCCCCGCAATCCTCGGTGTGGGCAGTACATGAGCGGCCCCAGGGTCATTCTCGGTCCCAGCCTCCACCAAGTTAACCCAATGTGCCGTCAGTGAGATATAGTGTCCCTGCCCGGCAGCACTTGTCCACGTGTCCGTGGTTAGGTGGACCTTCTCAGAAACAGCGTTGGTCAGGGCACGGATGATGTTCTGTGACACGTGCTGGTGTAGGGCTGGGACGGCACATCGGGAAAAATAGTGGCGGCTGGGGACGGAATACCGAGGGGCAGCCACCGCCATGAGATTTCGAAAGGCCTCGGTCTCTACCAGCCTATAGGGCAGCATCTCCAGGCTAAGCAATTTGGAGATGTGGACGTTGAGGGCTTGGGCATGTGGGTGGGTGGAACTGTATTTCCTCTTGCGCTCCAGCGTCTGCTGTAAAGACAGCTGAACGCTGCGCTGGGACACGTTGGTGGACGCTGTGGAGGATCGTGGAGGCGAAGGTGTGGTTTTCCGGCGGGAGGCGCTCGTGCCGGGGTCCTGGGCAGGGGGTTGACTAGCAGAGGCAGCGAGTGACGCGGGGGTTGACTAGCAGAGGCAGCGAGTGACACAGGGGAAGGAGCAGTGGTGTGACCCGCAGGAGGTGGTGAACGGCCTTGGTTCCATTGAGTGGGGTGTTTAGCACTCATATGCCTGCGCATGCTGGTGGTGGTTAGGCTAGTAGTGGTGGCACCCCTGCTGATCCTGGTGTGGCACAGGTTGCACACCACAGTCCGTCGGTCATCCTCACTTTCTTTAAAGAACCTCCAGACTTGCGAACATCTAGGCCTCGCCACGGGAGCTTCACTACGTGAAACAGTTGCTGCTGATGCACCAGCTCTGGCCCTGCTTCTCCCTCTGGCCACACCACTGCCTCTTACAACCTGTTCTGGTGCAGCACTCGCCTCCGCCTCAGAAGCACTGTCTTCACTCGGCATATCAACCCAGCTTGGGTCAGTCACCTCGTCATCCTCCGATTCCTCAGTCTGCTCCCCCCTCGGAATTCCTCCCCTAACAACAACTTCACCACTGTCTGACAACCGTGTCTCCTCATCGTCCGACACCTCTTTACAAACTTCTTCCACTAACTCAACATTGTCATCATCATCATCATCACCCACAGACTGCGACAGTTGGAAAACTTGGGCATCGGGAACGAGGTCAGCAGCAACCTGAGAAGTGGTTTGTGACTCTGGGAAGGGTCCAGAAAACAGTTCCTCAGAGTATGCCGGATCGCATTCCAAATTTTCCTGGGAGGGGGCAGACTGGGGGGAAGGAGGTTGAGGTGGAGGAGCCAGAGGAGTGCTCCCTTGGGTAACGTGGGTGGACTGCGTGGAAGACTGACTGGTGGACAAATTACTTGAAGCATTGTCCGCAATCCACGAGATCAGCTGTTCGCACTGTTGTGGTTTCAACAGTCCTCTACCACGTGTCCCTGTAAGTTGAGACATGAAGCTAGGGAGTGTAGCTCTGCGGAATTCCCCTGCTCCCTCATCAGTGGGTACTGTCTCACCCTGCCCAGGACCACGACCTCTGCCCCCTGCAGTAATTGAATGCCCACGCCCACGCCCTCGCCCTCGACCCTTAGCCCTGGGGTTCAACATTTTTTGTATATAGGTGTATGATAAAAAAAAAAAATTAAGTCCGGTAGAATTAAGTGACGTACAGAAAGTGTCACCAGGACAGTATATACGGATGTGAGCGAATGTTTTGAACTGAGAAACAGAAAGGTTACACGTAGCTGAGTAAAATGGATTTGTATCACTGAGCTAAAACAACTGAACTAATAATTTTTTTTTTTATATTTTGTTTTTTTGGGAACGTGACGTGCAGGAAATATGGTAGAACTGACTGACACCCTGTTAACGGTGGCTATTTAGTCTGCGACCCAGACAAATGTCACACAGAGAATTTTCTGGATCAAGCGGTAGATGATATTGGTAGCAAATGACTTGGTTGTATTCTGTGACGTACAGAAAGTGTCACCTGGACAGTATATACGGATGGGAGCGAATGTGCTGAACTGTGACACACAGAAAGGTTACACGTAGCTGAGTAAAATGGATTTGTATCACTGAGCTAAAACAACTGAACTAATATTTTTTTTTTTTTATATTTTGTTTTTTTGGGAACGTGACGTGCAGGAAATATGGTAGAACTGACTGACACCCTCTTAACGGTGGCTATTTAGTCTGCGACCCAGACAAATGTCACACAGAGAATTTTCTGGATCAAGCGGTAGATGATATTGGTAGCAAATGACTTGGTTGTATTGTGTGACGTACAGAAAGTGTCACCTGGACAGTATATACGGATGGGAGCGAATGTGCTGAACTGTGACACACAGAAAGGTTACACGCAGCTGAGTAAAATGGATTTGTATCACTGAGCTAAAACAACTGAAAAAATATTTTTTTTTTTTATATTTTGTTTTTTTGGGAACGTGACGTGCAGGAAATATGGTAGAACTGACTGACACCCTGTTAACGGTGGCTATTTAGTCTGTGACCCAGACAAATGTCACACAGAGAATTTTCTGGATCAAGCGGTAGATGATATTGGTAGCAAATGACTTGGTTGTATTGTGTGACGTACAGAAAGTGTCACCTGGACAGTATATATGGATTGGAGTGAGTCAGTGCTGAACTGTGACACACAGAATGGTTCCACAGTGCTGTGTGCAATGGATTTGTATCACTGAGATAGAAAAAAAAAAAAAAACAGGGTTAGATATGGCGATAGCTGCACTACTAGTGCCAGCCAGCCAAGTGACAAAAAAAAATAAATAAAATGTCTTCTAGCCCTTAGAAGGGCTGTTGGGTTCTTTGTGGGTGATCCCTGCCTAACAGACAACTAAATGCAGGCCCTAACACTGTCCCTGAAAGGCAGCAGCTCTATCCCTAACGACATCCAGACGGCATCTGAGCCGAGCGCCGCGGCCAGTCGGTAGTATATTCCAGGGTCACCTGATCAGGCCAGCCAACCCCTGCTATCGACATGTAAGGGCCCCACGTGATGCTGGGTGTACTGTAGAGTCTCCTGGCTTGTGATTGGCTGTGTTTTTAGGCGCCAAAAAAGCACGATGCGGAAGTTGCCATTTCCTCGAGCATGGCGAGATACTCGTCCGAGCAGCGAGCACTTACGAGTACCCTAATGCTCGAACGAGCACCAAGCTCGGACGAGTATGCTAGCTCATCTCTATTCATTAACTATTACATAAGGTACTTTAATTTTTAATAAAACTTTGCAGCTCCCATGTAGTGATGGTGGGTGGCAAACCACAGGTGAGTTTTGGCCGCCCCAAATAACCTTCTATCCATGATAGCAGTACTGCTTGTACTGCCCTGCCTATATTCTTCATCAGTACTGCACTGAATGACTACTGATGTCCACAGGGATTGTTTTTAAAACCCATATAGACAATATGGTGGAAGCCATTGACAGCTGAGCTACAGAATATACTAAGGGTAAAATTTGAGTGGAAAATGCACTGCATAAAGTAGAAAAGTATTTTAAGTATTTCATTTTTGTAAGTACATACTGTACCACAAGCAGTCACTCAACTCACTAACTATTACAAGCAATATGTCAATGGTGAGCCACAATTTATGTCATTTTTTTTTCTCTACAGATAATAGTTGGAAGTCAGATGCAATAAATTACTTGCCATACCATACATATGTATATGTTATGTAATGTTCCTCTATCAACTTGTAGGCAGTACAGCATTTGCTGGTGTTTGATAAGTACATAAGAATTGGGCCTCCATGTCAATTTTTTAAAGATGTGTTTTAAAAAACATAATACAGTTAAACCAGTTGGCATATAAATTAATACACTGAAAATATAGTTCAAATACACATTTGAGCTGTTTGCTGGCTGTTACACAATTTGACATCAAACTTTGATTTATCAAGGGTCAGATACAATGTAACAAATTGTCCTGATGAATAAAGAAGCTGAGAAATACTTGTCAAGTCCTTTGTGCAACCTTCCACTCAAAGCAAAAGGACAAGAAATTCCATGTAGAAAAATGTTCTAAAATAAGATGAAAATTATTGTTTATTTCTATCATGCCCTCCATTATCATAAATCGCAATGCTGGAAATAATATGTAAGCTGTGGAAACTGATATTTCATATATAATAATTTATATAACCCTGATATTGCTATCATTTTATTTTATTTTATTTTATTTTTTGCTATCAATTACAAAGTTTCTATTAGTTTTAATAATAAAAAAGATAACAATTGATATCTGTGATAGGATGGTTTTATTTCAGGAAAATACTATATATAGTATGCTTGAGAGTCCCAGGAAGAGGACTGAAACGTCCCTTTGGTGATTAAAGAACACCATTTTTGAGTGACATTTTGGGAGTGCCGGGGAATTTTTTATTTTATTTTATACGTTTATTTATTTATATAGCTATTTTCTGAACACCACTTGCAGAGGCTATTATTGTTACTATACCTTTGTAACTACTATAATTACAGATATAGCAGAGTTAACACACTTAGTGAGTTATCATATGTAGTTAATGCGTTATGACTGTTAACTCTAGTGTTGAACAAGAAGTGGTAACGTCATCAGCTCGCGTGGGAATTGTTTTCTTCAATCAAGATAGCCGCAACGGCCTTTTCACGATCAAATGGATGAGGTATGTATTTTTTTGTTTTAACCCCTGATTAATCCCCTGATAGGCTGAATGTGACTCTCAGATGCTGCTATCAGTGTTAAACGTGGCATCTGAGGGGCAGGGCAATTGCCTCTCCCTGTGATTGCACCCACTCCATTCAATGGAAAGCGATTAATTGACAAGTAATTTGTAACAAATCAAATTTCTTGTAGAAGTTCGACAAAGCAGCCGAATCGAATTTTTGAAAACTTTGCACATCACAAATTTTTCTGCTGCATCTGTCCCTCTTATCCTCCTGCATTGCAGTTTGTATTGACATGTATAAAGGTTGATGGAAACAGCCACCAATTGGCTGAATATGGGTCCTTACTAGTGATGAGCAAAGTGTTGGAAAATTTGATTTGGCTGCTTCGCTGAATTTTACAAAAAATTCCCTTTGTGACGAATTACTTTGTACTTCATCACGAAGTACGGTAGTGGGTGCAAAGACAGGGAGATGCAATTGTGCCACCCCTCAGATGCTGATGTCTGCATCTGACATTGATATTACAGTGTAAATTTTTTTAAAATTAATATAATCATATTTACCCATATCCATTGGATCACAAAGAGTGGGCCGCCGCCATCTTGATTGAACGTCTAGCACTAAATATTGCGTGGCTGGCGTGATGATGTTATATGTCACTGTGCACAGGATTTTGCACATGATCTTCAATCACGATGGCCAGCTTTTCACAGTCAAATGTAAGGTAAGTATGATTTTTTTAAAATTTTTACCACCACTCAGGGAAAATAGAATCACTACCACGAAGCACGAGGAAACTTGACTTCGCAGCAAATCAAGTTTTCCCTGAAATTCAGATCAATTTCCACTTTGGTTCGATTCACTCAACACTAGTCCTTCCTAATGGAAGAATATATTCTTTACATCACAGATGTGTTGATTTACTGTTTTCTAGTTTTAAAAAACCGGAGTGCTGGTACTGAGTGTGAATTTGTGGGAGTGACTGCAAATAACTGTCTATAGTTTATTGCAAAGGTCTTTGTTTAGTGCTTGCATTTGGTTGCATTTGGTAATAACATTTAACCCTTTCGTGCCCGGAGCTTTTTTCGGTTCTGCATTTTCGTTTTGCGCTCCCTGCCTTCAAACAGCCATAACTCTTTTATTTTTCTGTTCACATAGCTGTATGAGGGCTTGTTTTTTGCGGGACAAGTTGTGCTTTCCAACGCCACCATTTAATATTGCATACGGTGTAGTGGGAAGTGGGAAAAAAATTCCAAAACGGGTGGAATTGCAAAGAAAACGCTATTCCGCTACAGTTCTACGGGTTTCTTATTTACAGCGTTCGATGTGCATTAAAACTGATCCATTACTTTCATTCTACTGGTCAGTACGAATCCGGCAATACCTAATATGTATAGTTTTTCCTGCGTTTTCATAGTGATAAAATAATTAGAAAAGTTGCCCTTTTTTTTTTTTTTTTTTCCTTGTCAAATCTTGACCCCTATAACTTTTTGGTATTTATGTGTACAGAGCTGTATGGGGGCTCATTTTTTGCGGGATGATCTGAAGTTTTTATTGATACCATTCTGGGGTGTGTATGACTTTTTGATCACTTTTTATTTATTTTTTTTAGAAAAAAAGCGACAAAAAACGGCAAATCGCCATTTGGACGCTTTTTTCCGCCACAACAATTCGCCGTTTGGAATTTTTTTTTTTATATTTTAAAAGTACGGGCGTTTTCGGTCACGGTGATACCATGATGTCTATATTTATTGTTATTTAGGTATTTATTTTTTACTTATACGGAAAGGGGGGTGATTTGAACTTTTACATCTTTTTTATTTTTTATATATTTTTTAACATTTTTTTTTACTATTAGAAAGCTCAAATATGGGCTTATATATTGTGGCTTTTTTTTTTTTTTCTTTATGAGCAATTATGGATTTTATAGACTCAGAAATCCATGGATTGCTCATTTCTTATCCTGGCCTGCCATCTAGTGGCCAGAATAAGAATTGCACTTTGAAAACTGTAATCCTCACCAGCGAGGATTACAGTTTTCATATGGTGTACAGACACCCCGATTGGCCACACGGGGTGCCTGTACACCACCCGGAAGCGAATGCTTCCGGGTTGAAACGCAATTAGATGCCGTGATTACGTGTGATCACGGCATCTAATCAACCAGGAAGACGCCGCCGATGGCGGTAAGTAGCGGCAAGTCTCTGCTGTTAGAAACAGCAGAGACTTGCCGGCCATGATGCCCGCCGCACCCGCAAGCGGGCGCCATGTGCCCGCATCGTCCCAGCGCCGTACATGTACGGCGCTGGGCGCGAAGGGGTTAAACCCATTTTTTTTTCTCTGCTGTGTACCTGGTGAAGGGGAGTGGTTTGTAATCCCAGGTGCTATAAATTACATAGCTAAACTCGTATAGAGCTTGCTCTGACATTGGGCTTGCTGTGTAAGTGGGCTGTGTATAAGTGGAGTTAATAAAACAGGAGTTTAAGACAAGGAGCAAAAAAGTAAGGTTGGAGAGATTTTCCTTGTGTGTTGTTAACTTGATTTGTAGTCCTCCAGCTACAGCAAACCACAACTAATCACATATTTACTGTTTTACTGTACTGTACTGTATATCCCCATCTAGCAGGTGCTCCATGGACAATGCTACTAAGTGTGTGTCCTGTGCAATGTATGCATGCCTTGAAGAGCCATTCAAGGGTGAATACATTTGCACTAGATGCAATCATGTTGCATATTTGGAAGCCCAGATCTGGGATCTAAATAAGCAGCTTGACATACTTTGTGGCATTAAACACCTGGAGAGAGGCTTAGACCTCACAGTGCATCCACTGGCTGGCGCCAGTGAAGAGGAGGTGGGAGGG